>JAQIXH010000557.1:0-12487 GCA_034700145.1 Panagrolaimus detritophagus | reverse complement strand
AAAAAAAAAGAAAGTGAATCTCAAACAAAATTTATTTTTCGAATACAAAAACTCAACAAAATAAAACAATTCAAACATCAACAAGACAATCTATTTTTTAACTTTACTTTCTTTCAAAGCTTTGGTAAAATCAGATTTAATGGCTTTGAGATGATCAACAATTGATGCATCAGCTTCAATAAAAGCTTTTTCAAAAACTTTATCCACAAATGATAGAGGAAAACATGCAATTGAAAAATCGATTAAACATTCCCAAATTGGTAATGCTTCTTTTGGTGGAACCTTAAAAATGAAGTACTATAACAACCCAAATTTAAAAAAAACAAAACTTACATTTTCCAAAGCTTGATCAAGTAAATCCATAATCTCATTTGCTTCATTTTTATTTCGCTCTTTTTCATCATTGTCCAAAAATTCATTTACTCGCAATTCAACAAGTTTTTCCCAAACTTTGGAAAACTTTTCATCCTCTTCTAATGCAGTAACAAGAATTCCTTCAGCATCATCGGTGAACAAATTTTGAGGCCAAAGTTGATTGTAAAACATTTCGGCAGCCTTTTCAGCAGGTTTACCATATTTATGAGCAACTTTATAACATTCAAAAAGCAATTCTAAAAAGGATTTTGATTAATACGACAAACATTTGTACACTTTACCATTCTTATTTTCAACGGCTTCCATTCCTTGATTTAAAACAATTTCAACCAATTTAAATTCAAATACTGCATCACTAATACCTTCCAAAGCAATTAAAGTCTCATTTTCATCTTCAGTTTTTATATCAGTACTTGTTAATCGAGCTCGACGTTCAAAAAGCCTAAAATGTATGTAACATTATATCAAAATATCTAATGCCGCAAAAACAAACATAACAACATATGCAATCTCCATTTCAATAAATGCAACCCATAATCCAATATCTTTAGGGAATTTTCGTACAGCAAGTTGAAAGATAACACGAGCATTTTCAGCACTTTTATTTTCAAAATATTCCCATCTTCCAGCTTGTTCATGATTCCGTGGATTACTTCCATGAAACTAAAAAAGTATAAAGATAAATTTTTAAAACGAGGAGAGTTGTAGCAAACAGACCTGTAAGAATCGAGTAAAAGTTTTTGTAAGAATATGGAAAAGTTCATTTTCACTGAGAAAATCAATTTCTTTTTGATAATATTCAGCTTTCTAAAACAATGTTTATTAATAATGAAAACATTATGTAGAAGCCAACAGTATACTGTATTGTGCATAATAGCATAAATGTTCTACGACAAAGCATAACAAAAAACATACCTTGAAACGTTCACTACAAATTCTAAATAAATGAGCAGCATGCATCTTTAATGGCTTTTCAATTTCATCACGTTTTTGTTTAAAATCAATAGATTTTCGTCGAATGCTAAGAAGTTCAAGCAAATCACTCAAATATTCGGCATAATTTAAATAATCTTTTGGACGTTTTGTCTAAAATTAAATTAACTTTAGGTTTGAAGATAACTAATATATAATCACTTACTCGTTTATTCACAGAATATTCAAACTGACGAACTTTTTGAATTAAAGTTTTAACTTCTTCATCACTTAAAATTTTTGTTCTTTGAAGGGCCGTAAATGTTGGTAAAAGCTCTTCCAAATGTTGCTGAACAAATTCTGCCATTGTTTTTTTACCTAATAATGTGTTGAAGATTGTAAAGGTAATAAAGATTGATAAAAAAACACGGAAGAGATATGATTTAATGGAATCTAAAATATCGAAAAATGCAAGCAAAAAAATGTTTTGAGGAAACTTTAAAACTGCAACTTTTCCATTGGCGTCTATGAACACAAAGCCAATCAAAGGTTGAAGTAAAAATCAGAATATATTTGATAAATAGTACAAAACCAGAAAACTACAGCATCAAAAATCAAAATCAACTTTTAAAATCAGTAAAAAACATGATAAAATTCATTTTTTAGGTCACCGTATACTTGCAATACAACAACTAATATGCAATCAAAATATCCTTTAAAGACATCATCAAAAATAAAAACGATGTGCACCAATTTTAGCACAAACCCGCTTGGTATAAAAATTAACTTTATAGTGCATAACTTCCACACAAAAAATAACATTAATCAACAATTGTAAACAAATTACGAACTAGTTTGACACGTTTATTGACAAGTTTTGAATCAGGAGTTTCTTCCAGTGATTCAGGCTTCATTGAAAGTTCAAAGAAAAGTCGAAGGCCTTCATTGAAAAATTTTAGCTTTTCTGATTTCATGGTTTTATTAAATATTTCAACAAGAGCAGAATCAGTTGTCTTTGCCAAAAATCGGTAGAAAACTCGTCGAAGGAATGCTGTCGTTGTTGGATCAATTGTACCAAAATTAACAACTTTTAAAACTTGAAGTTGAACTGCAGATAATCTAATAAGATCGGAAACAAAGAAAGCAAAATTAATTCTTTGACGTTTTTTCAATGATTCAAGTTCTTTAATACGATCCCATACCGCATATTGTGTTGTAAGCTTAAAAAAAGGGATTAATGTAAAATCTGTTAAAGAAACAGGAAACTTACAATAAATCTTTTATGGAAATTACAAAATCTTTCAATTACTGTAGCATAATATGGATTATATGTTGCTTCCATCATTACACAAACAACCATGACATGAATAATTTCCCGTTCTTGACTTCCTTTAAGACCAAGTTTCAACAATTTTTCAAAAGCTTCAACATCATCTTCAGCAGCCATCAAAGTACAGAAAATATTTCGACGAGTTTCAGTATTCATTTTAGCCTTTTTAGCAAGAATCAAAAGATTATCTTCAAATCTGACAGCTTTTGGTTCAACTTTTGGTTGTTCAATTTTTGATCCATCTGCTGTCATTAAACCTGGCTGCCACGAAGATCCAACAACCCACCAGCGACCCCGTTCAGAAATACGAAGAATATCTTCAAGTCCAAATGGTAATTCTTTTTCTTTATTTTCAACATTTTTTGTTAATCCTTTAAAGATTCTAGCAAAATGATCCAAAATTGATTCATCAAACTTTGAGGTCAAAGAAGAAATTTGTCCATTTTTAATTGCCATAATTTCTTCCATAAGAAATTTCATACGGTATCCTTCTTTTTTGTCAGCAGGTAAAGATAAAAAGAAATTTTGAGTATCACTAATAAATTTAGTTAAAAGTGGTCCATTGCGTTTTTTCAAGCTTGCACCAGCATCTAAAAGTTTCAAGTGTTACAGCAAGATTTCATAATAAATTAAAACTTACAAGTTAGTGCATGAAGCATCAAAGAGATAGGTTTATCACGAGAATAATTCCTGAGTTTTGTCATTAAATCAATAATAAAATCAGCTTTAACAATTCTGAAATTAAAAAGATGACATAAAAGTGTTGTGGCGTTTTCCAATGCTTTTTCATCTTTATCTTCAGCACCATCAAGTTCATTAAAGAAATAAAGAGTAAAGTGTTCAACAAAATGAGAAGCTACAAAAAAAGACGATTATAAATGTTACAAATAAAAAAAATCACAAATTTCTGATGAAACATTTACATGAGCCAATGCAATAAAAAGTCCATATTCAACTAAAAGTCTATCAGGAAGAGCAAATACAGTTTGAGTTGCTTTAATAAAAGTTTCGTAAAAGATTTGTTTGACATCTAAAATACAAAGTTAGAAAAGAATAATACGGTAAAAAAATCGAACCGTTGTGACTATTTGAAGAAAACAATTCTTCCAAAGATTTAACAGCTGCAATTAAAGTGCTTTCATTGAGCCTATTAATACTTCCACGAAGTGTTTTAGCAATTCTTGCACGTTGTTCAGCTAATTCAGCAGAATTTTTATTTAATTCTTCAAGTTTTTCCATTGCACGAGCAGCACTTGTTCCTTCAATAACTTTACCAGTCTTTGCATCAACTTTTCTGCCATAAATATCTTCCTTAATAATTGGTTCATTATCATTTTCAAAGTTTTCTCCTTCTTTTTCCATGTCTTCAGCACCATTTGAAACTTCATCATCTTCAAAAGCTTCTTGATCATCAGCTTCTTCCTCTTCAGAATCACCAAAAATTTCATTATCAAGTGCATCCATTTCTTGATCAATTTCTCCTTCACTTTCATCTTCATCCATAGATTCTTCATCATTAGATTTATCTGTTTCATCAAGATCAATTGCATCATTATCTTCAATTTTTTCAGCTTGTGATAAACCAAGATCATTTTCATCGTCATTTTCAATGACCGTTTGACGCTTTGATGGATCACAAAATTCCCAAATGTCTAAAAGAAGGCATAAAAATCAGTGGCACTATGAAAATAAATGTTGCTACTTGCAAATATGAGATGCTTGTTCAGTAGCAGCAAGCTCAGGTGAAAAAGTAGCAGTTTTTTATTAGCAAACATTAAGTCTTTAATGCTGCAGATGCAATAAAGATAAAAGTTAATCATTTGCTATCGTAGTTATCAACGAGAAATGAAATATACTTACCAGCAAGACCACATTCAACAATAGTTTTTGGAGTATTAGTATTTTTACGTTTGTTTAAACCAAGAAGCTTTTCATACTTTTTAATTTCACGATCATCTTCAATCATTTGATCTTTTAATACTTTAATCTTTTCTTCTCCAATCTGAAATTATTTGATATATATGAAATAAAATATTTTAAAAACACAAACCTCTTTACGATATTGAAGTTCTTCATTGTGTCCTTCATCCAAAATGGAAGCAACTTTTTTCTGCTCTTTCTTTGCCCTTCCTCCAGGGCGTTTCTTTTGATTATTTCGCTTCTTCTTTTTCTTTCCTTTAGTTAAAAAAGATGAAACAACTTCATCAACCTATAAAAATAGATGTAAATGCCGTTTGAAAAATTAAATTAAAGTCACCTTTTTCTTTTCATGATGAGCCTTTTTAACAATTGAAGCAAGCTTTTTCTTCTGCTTTCGAGCTTCTTTCCGAGCACACTTTTTATTTAAAAGTTGTGCAACATCCATTTAAAACAAAAGAAATTAATTGAAAGTTAACAAAATTGTTTAATCGCAAAATTTTTAAAGTAATACAACTTTTATAAAAACGCGACAAAAAAAATTTTCCGTTTCAAAAAAAGTGGGCTCCTCTTTGGCAACAAAAAACGTTTTACCAAAAAAAGGTAAAAACAAAAAGATTTGAAATTTTAAAAAAATGTTAGAAAAAAAATTGAAACAAATCTCTTGAAAACTTTTACCTTTATAATAAAAAAAGGCTTTATTCTATGTTTTTAGCATCTGGTTATATTTATTTCTTTATAAACTTATTTTATTTTTCATATACCTAATGTTATACGCGATAAACTGCTTTGAACCGTTTATATTTTTGTTGTGTTAAACAAATTGAATTTTTGCGGGAAAATGTCGATATAAAATTACGCTCATTTTTTAGCGAATCAAGTACAAGCTGCAATGGATTTTGAAGATTATGGTGACTTTGGAGATGATGGTTTATTTGAAGATAAAGATAAACCAACAGAAGGTAAATGTCTTTGATGTTCTCTATTATCATTTGTTTGAATTTTCTTTACAGCATTAAATGATGATGACGTTTTAAACAGCGTTATAAAGAAGACTGAACCTAAAGATGGAAAAAAGAAACGAACGGTAACATCAAAGCCTCGACCAAAATTAACTGAATATACTTTAACAGGACCAAAAGGTCTTTGTGCACTAAGAAATTTATTTGAAAAATGGAATCCTCATGAAAATAAAAGTCCTGTAAGTTTTTTATGTTTAATATCATCTATAATAATCTTACAGTATGATAATCTTGAAGAGATGATGCAAAAAGTTGAATATTGGGGACATTTGCTTTATCCAAAATCAAATTTTGATGATTTACTTGCAAAAGTTGAACAACTTGGAAAAAAACGTGCTGTAAAAGTAAGACTAGTATAGTAATATATTTGTTTTTACACCTATATTGATTTAGGTATATATGACAAAACTTCGACTTGGAATGCCATTATTTGAAGAACTGGATGAAAAAGAAGGTGAAAAAATGAATGATCGACTATCACAATCTCCTGGTGATAAACCTTTATCACCATTACCTGACGATGAAGATGATTTTAATGATGAAGCTTGGGATAGATTATTTGATGATCCTCCTCCAAAAGAATCTCCAGTCGTCAAAGAAAAATCTGGAAAATCTAAAAAACGTAGTGAATTAAAAAAGAGGCTTCATAAATTGGTTGCAGATTCTGATGATGAATCTTCTCCAGATGTTGAAATGGATGAAGATTCTGCATTAAATTCAATCTTTAATGATGCAATTGTTCCAACTAAAAAGCGACGAATTATTTTTGATTCTGATGATGAGGATGAAGTCGTGCAACAGCAATCACCAACATTGTCGGCAGCTGCAGATTCAGAAGAAACAGCATTAAATTCAATCTTTAATGATGCAATTGTTCCGACTAAAAAGCGACGAATTATTATTGATTCTGGTGATGAAGATGAAGTCGTGCAACAACAATCACCAACATTATCGGCAGCTGCAATTTCAGAAGAAACAGCATTAGATTTGATTTTTGGTGATTAAAAAGGTTCTTAAATATTGGATTTATCTGTGTGAATGTGAATATTTTTTGTGTATTAAATTTGCATAAGTAAATTATTTGTAGAAAACAATTTTTTTAAACAATTTTTTATGATTCATCGTTTTTGTGTTTTTGAAAGGTGTTTCATTCATTTTTGATATCTTTGAATTTTGCAAAAAAAAATATAATGCATCATCAACAACAACAGATATCACCACCAAAACATCAACAATTGTATCCATATTTACCACCACCACATCATCGACTTCATCAACAACAAAATGCTATTGCTGGAATAACTATCAATAATCAACAACAACAGCGTCAAAATGGATCATCAAAAACTGTAAATAATTCTAATGGAGGAACAACAAAATCATCAGCTGCTGCACATAAACCAAAACCTGTTCCACTTGGCGCATCACTATCATATCATATTGCAGCAAATGCAATTGAACAATTTTATCAATTGCTTGATAATGCTGTTTTAATTGCTCGAACAAATCATTCTACTGTTCATAAAGTTTTTTCTCAATTGTATGTTTTTTTTTCCATTTATTTGGGTTACCGTATTTGAGTTGACATTATTTAAAACATTTATTTTTTAGGTATAATCGTGAAATTGCTGTAAAGATTATTGATAAACGTGCAATTCCAGCAAGTATAGTTGAAAAATTTCTTTCACGTGAATTAGAAATTACTCGAATTGTTCATCATCCACATTTGGTTCGATGCTTACATATTGTTCAACCACATCATACAAAAGTTGCAATTATTTCTGAATTTTATTCTGGTGGTACTCTTTTACAATATATTTTAAATCGTAATCAACTTGATGGTAATTTTATATTCTCTTGTTGTAATTTTAATGTTAAATTTTTAGAAGCTGATTGTGCAAGAATTTTTCGTCAATTGTGTGAAGCTCTTTATTGTCTTCATCATACACTTGGTGTTGTTCATAGGTAATGTTTATTGACGATTAAATTTTTAAACGTTTTTAATTTTAGAGATATTAAAATGGAAAATATTTTATTAGATAAAAATAATGATGTTAAATTAGCTGATTTTGGTTTTGCTCGACATATTTCTCAAGCTCAAACATCAACATCATTTTGTGGAACAAAACCATATTCTGCACCACAACTTGTTCAACAAAAACCATATAATCCATATGCAGCTGATTGGTATGCATCTGGAGTTGTTCTTTATACAATTTTATGTGGAAAATGGCCTCATGTTAGCTTATTTTTTTAATTTATGTAAATTAATATCTTTTTTATAGGATCCAAATACAAAATGTGTTTTTCCATTAGAATATCCAAAAGATTTTAATCCAGATGCTCGAGAACTTATTGATAAATTAATGCATCCTGAAGAAAATGAACGTGGTGGATATTATGATGTTGTAAATAGTGAATGGATGAAAAAGCTAACAAATGGTAAATGGATCTTTACTGATGATTTATTTGTTTATGATATACAATCCCCTCTTGTCTAATATATTTCCCTGTCCTCTGTATTTCCGATAAATGTAACTATAATATTTTACTTTTTTATTGGTAGATTTTAATAATAATAATAAATAATACTGATATAATAATCATAAATCTATCAACATAATTTGTTATATACTGTATATTTACATACAACAAAAGTTATTTTAAATGAAAGATAGTTGAGACCGTACTTTTTTCATTTTCCCATGGTTTTTTTGGTGGGCGAAAAATGTTACGTAAAAAAAGTTGTTTGTTACTTCTCTTTTTTTTAATCTCGTGTAAAACTTTTTTTATAACTTTTCCACCTCCATAAAAATAGAATAAAAGTAATGGAAAGCGTTTTGGTAACAAAAAAGATAAGAAAAAATAAAACATCATCAAAAACTACAGTCTCTTTTAAAAACAATTATCAAAAAAATTAGAAAAAATGGGAGTGCCAACTCCAAAAAAACCATGTAATTAAATTTTTTGAGGTTTCCAGTGTTATTTCCAGCATTGTAGTCAAAGAAATCATGACAGCATAGTGATGTCTAGGGTTGTCGATTTCCCGGGAAATCGAAAAAAGCGGGAAATTTCCCGGAAACCTAATTTTGGTTATTTTGCTTTTTCAATACCTAAAATTACTAGATGATTTTTCAATGTATTTTTCAATTAATGACTTTTTATAACAAAAACTGCCTTATTTTATGCTAAATGAGCTTATAAAAATAAAATAGTAAAAAATGTTGCTTTTCTAACAAATATTTTCGGGAAATTTCCCGGGAACGGGAAATCGACAACCCTAGTGATGTCACTTATTCTGAATGATTTTTAGGTATCATTTGCATCATTTGTCCAAAAGGTTTTGACAAACGTTTTGATGCCACTGTTGTCATAATTGGCATCAAAGTTTGGGTTGAATCGGTTTGACAAAAAATTATTCGTCGGATTGGTTGACTAAAAATTTGGATTTCATATATCCCCTCTTGGATAAAATTTTACCAAATGATGCATAAGACAATTATACTCCAAAGAAGGGTTAAAAATTCAAAAACACAATCAAAATAAGAAATTGTTGGAAAACTTTTAGCCATGAATAATCGAATTGAATTTAAAGTTGAAATAACAAAAATTACAGCAATCAATTTTTTATCTTCAAAATCTGCTTCGTTTGGATGAAAACGATAATGAAAAATTGCTTTAATAATTGTAAGAAAAGAAATTAAAAATGAAAGTAATATTAAAATTTCTGGGATATCTTTTGTCCCTTTTGATAAAACATAATCCATCATACTATATGTTCCACATAAGACAGCTGAAGAAATTAAACAAAAATATGTCCAAAATGAATAATCAAATTTTTGGGTAGAAAAAAATATATGAAAAAATTGATTTAAACTTAAAAAAAGCATTGAAAAAATTTGTAGACGTTTTTGAAAGAGTACAAAATAAATATAAAATTTTTGAATTTCAACAGAATAATTTGAAATCCAAAAAAGTAGATCAAGAAGTGGACGGGGGGCATTTATTATGTAATAAATTCCAAGGAATAATAAAAATGATGATGAATATTTTTTAAAATAATAAAAAATGCATGCAACTCCAATCGGAACGGATAATGCAATTGAAAAAATTACAGCAGCTTGGAAAACAATATCAATTACAGTATCTAACATATTTTAAAACTTTGCAAAAAAGACTTTTGTATAAAAGTAACTTTGCAAATTTAAAAAGTAAAATAAGAAATCTCACGTTTTTTTGAAATTATAAATGGTCTTTTATAACTTTAAAAAAAAGACAGAATAAAGCTTTAATTTAATAATATACAACCACCTTTTTCTTTTTTTTTATGCTTTTAATAATTGACATTTTAACAAGCCTGGTGGTAAATGATTCTTGGAAATTTATTATAAAGTTAAAATTATTAATTTTAACAAGATCGTTTAACATTTTTTCTATCTTAAACTTTAGATGACACTCTAAGTTTAACTGTAGACATCTGTGTCAAAAAAAACTTTAGCTACTGTAACATTTGCAGAGCTTATTTTTGCGACTACAAACATCAAAAAATGATTTTTTCGTTGAAAATTTACAAAATTATCAAAATCTTTTTGTTTGAAATTATGACTCGCATTTTTCTTTTAGGAAACGCCTTTTTAAGGGTACTGTTAATAGCTTTTTGCAATAGAAACGAATGAATGAATCTTAAAAGAAAAGAAAAGGAAAACAATGATTCACAAAGAATTCTCTATTAAAAAAAGAGATTAGCAAGAAAAAAACATTACGCAAATGTTTTGTGTTTATTTTTAAAAATCGAACACAGAAGTCTATTGCCAATTGGGTATGTAAAAAAGGGGATTGGTTGAGAAAGGACACTCACAATAAATATTGTAGCTAAAAATAAATAAGGAATAACAAAAATTAATGTATATCTTATTTGTTTGGAAGAGAGGGGTTGGAAAAAGAACAAACTTTTTATCATTTCTTATCATTTATTACTTTTATGTGTATAAAAAGCATCTTACATGAAGAAGATTTGTACATTTTCTTTTTATTTCTTTTCTTTAACAATGACACATCAACAAAATTCTTTTACTCATGAATTATGGTGTTATGGATCATATGAAAATAACAATAATAGCAACGATTCATATTCATGTAACAATTCTACTACAGGTTACTGTAATTCTTTCACAAATGATTACAATACTCAGAGTTATCAACCATCACAAATTTTACCAGACAATAATGGCCAACTTCAGAATCCTAATCAATATTTATATTCTTCCTGGTCGTCTTCAGCTTCTCCATCAAATCCAATTTCTCGTTCAAATTCAACTTCACCTTCAAATGATTCGCGTCGAGGTCGGCCTTTAATTCCAGATTCCTTGCAAGAATCAGAAAAAACAAAAGAAAAACGAAATTATGCTCGAAAATATCGTGAAAAGGTAAATATTTTTTTACATCTCAATTACATTAATGATTTTGAATGTTTTTTAAGGTTCAAATTGAAAAAACAAAATTGAAAGAAGAAAATGATCAACTTCGACATTTAATTCAGCGATTCCTTTTTTTACATTCAATTCTTCCACAAAATGTTGAAGTTGAAATTCAAAGATTAAAAAATGAATTTCGTGATTTAAATGACTCTAACAAAAATAACAATGACAAACTTAAAAATTGTAATATTTTTACATTTTCTTAAATTTTTATAAATTTAATCGATTTATTTTCCATTTACAATGATTTTGAACTTTTTAAAATAAATTTTTAAAGCTCTTGAATATGGTTTTACAGTTATTACAGTTAAAACATTAGAAACAATTGAATGAAAACTCATAATTGTTAAACAAAAAATTGATAGAATTCCGCTGTTTTTGTAATCGTACGAAGCTGAAAGTAATGAAATTGTTGCAGGAAATCCTAATAAAACAGCCGCAGATGTCGTTTCAGCAATTACAGAATAGAATAACATAAGCTAAAAAAAGTATTGTTATAAAATTAATATGCCAGAAAACACAAACCTGTAACCTAAATGTCGTTCTATTCATAGATTTATTTAAATCATTTAATTTAATTTTCATTCGAATAAATGAAATTATTGCAATTCCATAACTTGAAAGAATTGAAGCAGAAATAATTTTAAAATAAAATGACAAATTTGTATTAAAAACAATTAGCAAACATTTTCCAACAAATTTTTGAATCATAGGAAAATTTTGATTTATAATTTTTTGTTGTTTTAAAATTTCACTTGAATCAACGATTGCCAACGCCAAACAAAAAAGTACAAAAATAATTGTTAAAAGAATTGAACCAAAAATTGTAAAAACAAAATAAGAATTTTTAAATTTCTTTGAAGATTCCATTGGAAAGATACATAAATATTTATAAACAATTGCTACTGTAAGATTAATAGAAATTAATAATTGTGTTAAACAAAAACATTCAAATCCAATTGTTGCTAATCGAGGATATTGTAATGCCCCAAATGGAGATTTAAATGCAAATGCCATTGCAGGAAATAATGGACGAATTTTAAAAGCTGTCATTGAAAGATTTACAGAATATGACGCACAAATATTACTAATAATTATCCATTTAAACATTCCAAGGCGACGAGATTTTGTAAATGCAATTGTAAGAACAATTCCACATATAATTGTTGAAAAGAAGCAAACTGTTGTTAAAATAAAATCATACAAAAATGAAATATTTGAATTAAAATAAAAGTCATATAAAGCTTCGGAATTGTTCATTTTTAATATTTAGTTGTTAAAGAAAAAAATGAAATAAATGCCTTTTTGTCTTAAAATACAGTCGAATAAATACGAAAATGACTTAATTCGTAGACAGCTCTAAATTTTCAAATTACGCCAATTAAATGCTCAATAAAATCTAAAGGAGCAATGAAAAATGTCAAGCATTTATTTCATTAGCTATTTTAGAAAGT
>JAQIXH010000556.1:0-12491 GCA_034700145.1 Panagrolaimus detritophagus | reverse complement strand
AATACTATTTAAGATACGATACCTTTATCGTATCGTACTTGCTTTTTTGCCACAACGCTCTGGAAACAGCTTCGAATTGCCGAAGCTGCCATGTAATGGCAGCGTAGGAGATTCGCGTTTTTCAGCTTTTTAACCCCTGTGATATACCTGATGTGTAAAAAAGAACCCCGAAGGGGTTCTGGTTTAAACAAAGGGAAATTTAGCTTGTTTGATTGCTTGTTTAAATTATCTTTCAACAAAAACAAATTTATTCAAAAAAAGGTGAGTGAAAAATACCACATAATTCTTCGTAATTTAATTACAGAAAATATTGTTCTGAGAAAAAAACGGCGTAAAAAAGGTACCATTTAAGTTATTATTTAATTTATTTATTGATATACAAAAAATGAATTACTCAAGTAATTTAGTAAAATGCAAAAGAATGATAGTTTAATTTTTTCTCTCTGAAAGTGGTGCACCACGAAAAACGGATTATTTTTCGTCAACGATATAAAATTTTTGTCACAGAAAAAAAAAATACAAACGCGTTCGTTTTTTTTGTTTTCCCTTTAAAACACAAAATGTTTACGATTTCCTCGAAACTAAAAAGCAAATTGTTTCTCATTTTTTCCAAACATTTATTTTGTCTTTGAATATTTTATAACTATTTTTTTACAAAAACGGAAAATAATAAATTTTACCCATTTTTTCGGCAAAATTAGTTTTTTGGTAGTAAAAATCCAACTCCAATTGGTACGCGTGATGCAATAAATATATTGTTTGAATGTTTACCATTTTTCGACCATATTTGATTAAAAATGTAATGGCACTTTTTTTTACAAAATAATAGGCATTGGTTTAATTCAGCGTTTGCACAACTAAAATCTTTTAAATTTGAATCTGTTTAGAAATTACTATTAACTTTTAGGTAAAGGAAATCGAAAAAAAAATACATATCGATTTTATTTCAAATTTATTTATGCATACAACTTTAAAGAGCCAACAAACGAAAGTAGGCCAAAAAATGCAACCCGATGTCAGCGTTTAAATTAAAAAAACTCAATTTCAATATTTACATTCTTAAATGTTCACAAAAAATTCGAAAGGGAATCATTTGTGTTCACAGAACTGATATTAATTCAAGACATCAGAAAAGTTAGCAATTGCAATAAAAATAATTTTTTTAATCAAACAAATGGAAAGAAAATGATCGATGATTTACTGCAATCACCAAAGATTAGCACATTTGTCAGCTGTTTGGATCCCTTTTTAAATAGCAGCTATTAATTGTTTCTTTTCACACTTTCACTTTTTTGATTAGAAAAGAAAATTTTATTTTGATTTCTTTGTTTTTTTCTCGATTTTTCGATTGAAGATTTAAAAAAAATAATGTTTGGAGATACTCAACAACGTGAAAAGAAATGTGGATTCTGTAATGAAGAAGTTGCAAAAGCTGATGAAATGATTGTTGAAAGAAAACCAGGTGAGTTAGTTTTTGAAACTTAAAAACAAATGTCTTTGACAGAGAAACTTTGACTGAAATAGAATTTCGACCAAAATTCGGCAGAAAAATTTTGGTATTTTCATTTTTTTATCAATTATCATTTTTATCAGCATTTAACCTAATAATTTTTTTTTACCAATTCGTATTAATATTACGATTCAGCATTTTTTAGTACCAAAATTATGTTTATTGCACAACTTTGAAAAAGCGGTGCACATTCCCAGCTAAAATTTTCTCTAGGATAACCTTAAAATTCAGTCTCAGAAGATTATGTTTTCTGTGACAATATTGGTAATACATCCGTAAAGTTTTTGCAAAACGGGCTAAATTTTCTCGTTTTATTTGTACCTTTTTTAGTTTTTTGGATTATTTTTTTTGACGAAAACAATGCCTCCCATAATAACATGTTATCAAAAATTTTCACATTTTTGAATCAAATCGATAATTGTTACAAAAAAAACTGTTACACATATATAAATTTGTAGCAACTTTTTTTAGTGACAATGACAAATTTATTCAATCTTTTTTAATTCACAAAAATTGTTTTAAATGTGGTGTTTGTGGAAAGGAATGCAAAGTTGGACAATCTTTGGCACAACAAATTCCAGAATATGGATGGTTCTTTTTCTGTTTTGATCATAGACTTTTATCCCCTGGGGAAAAGGTTGAAGGAGTTAAAGCAAAGGGATATCAAAAGAAAGCTGCTTTTAAAAAATAAGTTTAAAATTTTTATGTTATTTTAAAATTAGAATAAATGCTTTCAACTGCTTTGATTGTCGGTTTTTAATATTTTAAATTTTTTTTTGTTTTTGAGTAAATTTTTTTCTGTCATTTTAGTTAATATTTTCAAATGGAAAAAATCTTTTGTTGGCAAAAACAAAAAATGTGTATCCATTTTTTATTTAAAATATAATAATAAAATCATATAATTTTGCGAAACAACACTTCAAAAATTGCACGGTGAGTTCAAATTTTTCTTAACACGAAAAATAGTCGGAAGATTTTAATTTTTTTGCTTGAAAAAATGCATAAGTTCCACCTATTTTTCGTGCTCAGAAAAATTTAAACTCACCGTGAAACTGAAAAAAAAAATATCTTTTAATGTAAAGCTTTTGCAAAACCAATTTGTTTATTTCCAATGTCATAAATGTTGCAATAACTTCGCAAAAAACTATCACCAAAAATCCATACAGGACCAAATCCACCTAAAATAAGGAGATTAAAGATGTTAAATGAATATTTGTTAAAATTGACAACCATTAGCCAATAGATATTACTTACCACCATTTAAAACAAAAACCGTTACAACACATTGTCCATTTCCTAATCCTTGATCAACAATGAAATTTGAAGATGAAACATGCAAAGTGATGCCTTCAAATGTGAAACGCATTTCAGGAATACTATTTATTTGATTACATGGTACAGTATAAATATTATTTGTTGAATCAAATGTAGCATTTAAAAATTTAATAATTCCATCAAAATCAACTTGTGGAACTCCAAATCCAATTCTTGCCGTATCAGAAATTGCTAAAGTTGCTTTAACATTTGTATATGATCCAAGTTGAAATTTTGACAAAGGAAACATCCAATATGTAAGGGAGCTAAGTTTAATGTAATATATTGTGCTTATATCACAATGTGCTGTATCCATGGCACCAAATGTAATTTGACCTGCAGTTGGATCAATATTTGTTTGATGCCTTTGATCTAACCATACAGTAAAAAGTGGTTGATCAAGTTGTGGAAGGGCATTTTGAAGTGGTGGAATAACTCCATCTACAGCAAGATTTGGCCATCCAAGACCAAGGAAACCATCAATTGGTTGTTCACCAAATGGATCGGCAAGGGTTTCAGCAAGTGCAAATGTTTGATTTTGAATGGAAATTCCACCAAGGTTTAGGGTATCTGTACCTACAAATGAATGACATTAATAATTTTTGTATGGCATATTGTTTCATAAAAGTTTTCTATCTTTTCACATTTTTAATTAGTGATCAGTTTTTACAACTCTTATTACAATTTAGAAAAATAATTAATGCTCAAAGTTTCGCCAATTAAATAAGTTACTAAGATAAAATTGTATTAATAATGTTTTATAAAATATTCGAAAATGAACAAAAAGAAATTAACAGCAAAACGTTTTTTCTGTCGAAAAAAGAAACAACCGATTTTTTATGGGTCTCAAAAAAAGAATAACAAGCTTTTATTTTTGCAGTTGATCACAGTTTGAAAAATGGAACACCGACGAAAGAATTGGCGACGGAGAAAACATCTGTCTTCGAAAAATGATTTCATTCGTTTAAAAAAAGTAAAGGGAAAGATTTTCGATATTTCTTTTTACAAAACTTTAAATTGCTTTCTATTTTTTAAATGTCATTTTTCAATGTTTTTTAGTATTTCATGAATTTTTTTACAATAGTTTACCATCATTGGTTTTTTGTTAAAAGAATTTATCTGTAATGTTTGATGGAGCGAATGATACTTCTGATATTAAAGATGGCTGAAACAAATAGAAGTTTTTCGAGGTTGTTATTTTCTAAAAGGGAATAACTTTCGCTAATGGCATTGGAGAACTGAGCGATGGAATTTTTGAAGATGTTTGTGGCCTCTGCTTCTTTCCTATATTTGATTTTTATTTAATTTTTATTGTGGTGATATATTTTCAGTTGCCCTTTAATATAATTTCGTAGCCAACGAAAGTGAGTGTTTAAAATTCTAGGAAAAAGTGATTTTTTGTTAGTCATATAAAATAAAGTTTGTGTAAAATATTCAAAAGTTAAAAATTTGGCATAAAAAAAATGTGCATTAAAGTGCTGACATTTGTTGTAAAGAAATAAAATGCAGCTATAAAAATGTGAAAAATCATTAAAAAAATATTTATTTGTAAATCGTTTTTCTTTGCTGCCTTTTTTTCGATCGATAATTTTGAGAGACAAATTTATTTATTTTTGTCGGTTTTTTCTGAAGTTTTTTTTAAAAAACATTTTTGCACTTTTTCCTAGAAGTGTTAGCTACCGGTCGCACCATTTTCCAAAGGTCTTTGTAACATTTATTTTTGTAAAACTGAACGAACTTCATCGTTTATTTAATTCATTTTCCTTTCTTTGAAAATTTTATCTAAGTAAAAGAAACAAATTTTTTCTTTTATAAAAGATGCAGGAAATAAATTTTTATTTTTTTATGAAATTTGAAAATTGCTTAAATACACAACAATTATATATTTATTGAACAAAAATGGTTTTCCTTTTGGTTTGATTGAATTAAAAAAATGTTTTTTTAAAAACTTTAAAACAGAAAAAAGTTGTTCTGGGTTATATTTCTACGAAAACAATTTATAAGTTATTTAAAAAAGAAAGAAAGTCGTCGTTAAAAATAATAAATCATTCATACTCTTTAGAGTAAATAAATGTTACAAATACCAATTGCTGCTAACTTTCTTTCTAGCGTACATAGATTTTTGAAATAAAAAAATGTTGCAAGGCTGGGGGTCGTGACATCAGGTCCCATGACATCTGACCCTATGATATCGAACCCTTTTATTTTTTATAGCGATTTTATTTTTTTTATTCAAATTTGCTTAGGGGTCAGATGTCATGACATTCGAAAGATGCAGATAATCTTTTGCATTTTTAAAAATCCTTTTTGCTTTTCTGTTAAAAATAGACATTAATGCTTTTCAATGTTTACATAAAGCAAATACATTTGTATTTTTTTTGAAATATTTTGTTTTTTAGTTAATTATTTCGGAAAAATAATTAAATTCATTTTAAGTGTTGTCCGAAGAGATTATAACCTTAAATCCTAATTTTTCATTTTTAAAGAAAAAAACCATACGTAATATTTATTGCTTTATATTACATATGTGATTAGAAGAGAATATCAGCCTTTGACAAATTGATTATAAAGAAAATCATTTTTTTTTTGTTATGTGTATGAAAATGTGCAAAAGCAACAAATTTCAAATCAAATGTTTTTGAAAAATAAAAGACAACGATGAAAATATACATATTTATTGTCTTAAACTTTCATCATGCATCAGCTATTAAATGCACATTAAACACCACAGAAAACATTTTGACCAAAATGCTTGCGAAAACTATTATTGCACACAGTGTTGTTAAAAAAATTTATAAAATATGTAAAACGATTGGAAAAAGATGCTTTAGTACGAGAAATTTTTGAGAGAGAAAAAATTTAGAACCTTTTTTTCTTTAGGGTTTTAAAGCAGAAGCGATTTTTTGACATAAAATAAATCCTTTGTTGAAGACAAATATTTCTACAATCGCGAATTTTCTTTTTAACATTTGATTATTCGTTCGTTTTTCTTTTTCTTCGTTAAAATACAGCATCGCAACGGCTGTTGCCATTTTTCAGAGAAAACAGAAATATCGCGGAAAGCAAGAATGTATACTTTTTTTCAGACGTGGTACATTAATTTTTAGGGAACATGTATTTTTCTCCATTTTTGAATATTTTAAAAATCCAATAATAGTTTATTTTAATTGTAAAACTTATTATTTACTAATGAAGTGTTTTTGAATCCTAAATATCGATAAAAAAATCTAGATTTGAACAAAAACAGTTTTTATAAAAAGAAATATTCATCTTTACAAATAACATGTTTTTTGTTTTTTCTTTCATGTATTTTTTTAAAAACATTATGGCGAAATCAACCACATTGCTTTTCTACGAAAAATGCGTTTTAAAAAAATGTGCAAAATTATTTTTCGCTGACGAAATAGTATTATCCTACGAAATTTGGTTCCTTTTTCATTTTCAGCCTTCTCGCTTGCATTTGTTTAAACCTAAAAAATAAGAAAATATAGGCTTTTTTGAACACTGAAAAAAAATTTAAACAATGGAAATAAAATAAAGGAAGTTTTGTAGCTTTAAGTGGAGCAAGAAATGTTGTTTTTTTTTCGGCAAAAAACGGATTATTTCGTCATCAACATAAAATTGCTGTCTGAGAAAAAAAAGCAAACGCGTTCTTTCTTTTTTTTTGCCCTTTAAAACACCAAATGTCCAAAATTTCCTCGAAACAAAAAAGCAAATAGTTTCTCATTTTTTCCAAACATTTTTACCTCTCTGAATATTTTATAACTATTTTTTTGCAAAAACGGAAAATAACAAGTTTTACCAATTTTTTCCGCAAATTTTGATTTTTGGCAGTAAAAATCCAACTACACTGAAATTGAAGCAATAAATATATTGTTTTAACGTTTACCATTTTTTCAACCATAATTGATTAATAATGTAATAACACTTGTTTCCACAAAAAAGGCATTTGTTTAATTCATCATTTGCACAACGAAAATCTTATAAATTTGGATCTGTTTAGAAAAATTACTATGTTTTTAATTTTTAGGTAAAGGAAAATCGAGGAATCAGATTTTTTGCAGTAAGAACAACTGCCAAATATTATTTTATTTTATCAATTTAATTTTTGGAAGCTTTATTTCAATTGTCAATACTCTTTGCATTTATTTAAGAAATTCCTTTTCCACTACAAAAATTGTTATAATTATATTAATATAATTTTAATTATTGTTTTTCACAAAGTTTGAAAGTTTTAATTTTAAAAGTAATTCAGTCTGAAATGCATACTTTGAATTTTTTTTTATGATCGTTTTTGTAAATTCTATCCGAAAAAAATGTTACAGTTTCAAAAACTTAAAATGTTGATATAAATTGATGAAATATCTTTGATAAACGTTTAAAATTAATTAATATTGCATTAATTTATTTTTCAAAAATGCAAAACATTTATTCTTTAATGTATTTTTTCATGGTATTTCTGATGACTAAATCTCAATAAAAAAAAGAGACAGACTTTGCAGCCTCTGGTAGATCACATATGCTAAGTCAAACGTCCTTAAAAACAAAAAAAAACATTAATTTTTTAACTGTTTCCGTTTTTCAATAAACAATTTATTTCAAAATTATTTCACAAACCTATGTTTTATTTTTCAAATGATCGCAATATTTCATTCAAAACAGATCAAAATTGATTTTCGTTGTGCAAACTCTAAATTACATAAATGCCTTTTTTGTCGAAAAAAGAGCCATAACATTTTTAATCAATTATTGTTGAAGAATGATAAACGTTGAAAAAATATATTTATTTAGCTCTTTTACCAACAGTTGTTGGGTTTTTACTGCCAAAAAACTGAATTTGCCGAAAAATTTGATAAAACTTATTATTTTCCGTGTTTGTAAAAAAAATAGTCATAAAATATTCAGAGACAGAATAAATGTTTGGAAAAAAAATGAGAAACAATATGCTTTTTTGTTTCAAGGAAATTCTGAATATTTAGTATTTTAAGGGACAAACAAAAAATACGAACGCTTCACATCGAATTCAACTGAAAGAGCTTGTCTCTTTTTTCGTTCCTTTGCTTGGCAAAATGTTTAAAAATGCCAGGTGGAAAAAAAAGAAAACTTTTCCATAATGACTGAATAAACGCATTTTCCTCTCTTTTTTCCACTTGGCATTTTTAAACATTTCGCCAAGCAAAGGAACGAAAAAAGAGACACTCAGTTCGATGTGGCTTTTGCTTTTTTTCTCAGACAAAAATCTTGTATCGTTGAAGAAAAATAATCCGTTTTTCGCTGAAAAAACATGTTTTATGCATTTTATTTTGTTTCCATCATTTAAAAAAACACTTTTTTTTAAAAACTAAAACTGTTAAAGAAATGCAATCATATTTTTAGAGTTAAAAATTAACGCATCCTTCATTTTTATAAATAAATCTTTTATTCAATGAAAAAAAATGTGATTGTTTTTATATTTAATATTGGTCATGAACATTTGAATTTTTGTTTTAAAAGGTATCGTTTAAATCGCTTATTTTTTAGTGACAAAAATTTCAAATTTTATCTTTGGAAAGTAATCACTCAAATATTCAAACGTACAATGCAAAAAAAAATATCGAAATAATTTTTTTTCCACGAACATTGAAAAGAAACACAAAAAATCAGCTTTTTTGTTTCGATTGCTTTTTTAAAAGAAATTTTGCAACGCTCGTTTTCGCATACATAAAAAGAAAGGTTTTTTTTGTTTTTTACAACGTTTTTTTTCTTTTTTATTTTGAATATTTTACAGATTTTTGTTTGTTCATAGTTTTCGAAATTGGTTAAGAAAGAAATGTTAACAGCATTCTTTTTTTGGATAAACCATCTTCATGATACAATGGTACGATAAATATATAATAATCCCTTTATGCCACCTGTTGCATTTAAATAAAAAAAGTCTTTTCAAATGATCATTTACTGGCGGTTACAGTAGAAAATTTTTAACAGCATATTTAAAAATAAATGTAATATAACCTTTTTTCTACCAATTTGTATTATAAAAAGTTGTGTGCATTTAAAATTTAACGGCAAAGTTTTTTTTTTTGTTGAATTTTTTAACTGCTGATATATTTCTTCATTTTAAAACGTTTGTAAAATGTTAAAAAATAACAAACTTATTATGCTTAATAAAATGAAAAAGACTTTGACGTGCAAAATGTTTCAGCAAAATGCTTTTATCCACAGCGTGTTGTTTGTTGCGCTTTAAAAATGGTCTTCTGAAAGCCACAACTTTTTCATCAGATAAAAAAATTCTGTTTTAACATTTTGTATAGTTCGATGAGTTATAAAAAATTATAAGACCGAATTTTTTTATTTGACCTGGTGAAAAATTCCTGGTTTCCCCGTATTTAAAGCACAAGAAACAGAACAGCACGCTGTGCACCTCTTTACATTTTGAAGACAATTTTCAAAGTGTTTTTGCACAAAAAACACTATGAAATAGATTTATTAAAGTATTGTAATATTTGAATAATTTTAAAAATATTTTTGATTTAAAATTGTTTGTTTTTTGTAATTTTTAGTTATAATGTTGTTCATCCTTTTATTTACTGAACAAGAAATGTATGTTGTGTTGTTGAAAAGCAAATTTTTCAAAACTGATTTTTAAGTTTTTAAAAGAAAAATGTACATTAAAGAAAGAAAAACCCTGTTTTCAAAATTTTTAAATTAAAAGCAAAAAATAAAGCAAAACGTTCTCTTTTTTGTGATATTTCAAACTAAAAAAATAACACCAAAAATTTATGTTTCAAAGCACAGAAAAGCAAAAAGGCGAAAGAAAGGAAAAACTAAAACAGCTGCATAGCCTTAAAAAAAACAAAAACGTTTTGCATAAAATTTTATTATCAAAATAACAGCAGTTTTTTATGATAAAAGTTGTTCAATATTAAATGCATTTTTACATAATTTTTCTTTAAAATTAATCCATGTCACTTTTTCATGTGCCAAAAATTTTGTTGTACGAATTGGAAAATAATCAGAATTATCTGTATTAAATGAATGCATCAATTCGGAAGTCAAAGTTTTATTTTTTCCATGTAATTAAATAAATCTGATAAAGCAACTGCAGGCATTTGTATAATTTTATATTTTTTCCTTCTTGAACAGTTATATTAAAACTTCCATTTATAACACCTAAAATAATATTGGTAACTTGTATATACATAAATACTATTCGTGGTAATTAAATTGTTGAAAAATTTGCATATGCGTTTTTGTCGAACTACAAATTTTGTTTGGATTTTTTTACTCGAATCAGGACACTTTTTTAGCTGTTATTAAAATTTAACGAATAAGTTAAATAATGTACTAATAATCAATAATGGGTCGTCGGACATTAGCATCTGTGTCTTAGGAATACTATAAATTTGTTTTATTTGCTATATTTTTTGATTTTTGTGAAGCTTCTGAAATTCTTTTTTACAAAATATTCAAAACAAAATAGCAATAAAAAAACTTATTTTAAAAAAAATGCTGTCAAAATCTAATAAAAAACTTTTCCATCGTTTAGCAGTTTTTTTTAATGCAAACGTTGTGACACCTTTTTTGTGTCTTACGTGTTGGCCGACTTTTTTGGTATATAAAAAACGATGATGAAATTTATGGCTGCCATTTGCAACGCCTAAAACGTTGAGTTGATTACTGCAAATAAAAACTTTATTAATAAAAAGTGTACTTCTTTGTTTCCCACCCCCCCCTCTCAATAATTGTTTTTTTCATATACAAAAGCAACCGCTCAACCTTGAAAAAGTTGAGAAAATGCGTTAATAGCAGGAAGAAACGCCTTCGGGTGTAAGAACAGTTTTTTCACATACTTTTTTTTATCGTTGATGTTTTTGCAAAAATAACGACTCCCAGCATAAAAAGAATAAAAATATGTCATTCAAAGCAAAAAAAATTATTTTTTGGTTTTTTTTTATCGTAAAAAAGCTACCTTTTTTAAAAAAAGCTTTTTTAATTTTTTGCTATAAATAAAAGACGTATATGAATTTTTAACACATTTTATAAAAAAAAAATTAACAGATACATTTACTTTTAAATTGATAAAAATAAAAAGGTTTAAAAATGTGCAGACCTTTGGATATGGATTGAACGATTCATTTTTAATGTAAATCGCTTAAATATTTATACCACAAAAAAAGAGAGAAGTAACGAAGCATTTGCGTCTTTTTATTTTAATATTTTTAGCTATGATATATTTATCCACTAAATTCATCATTAGGATTTTTTGATGGTACATATAATTATTTATACTATTGAATTTATCAATTTTTTTTACATTTCTTTTATAATGGATCAGCAGAGAAATGCAATTATCGGCAATTAGAAGTATAACATTTAAGTAATTAAATATTTGTGAAAAAAACTAATGAAAGAATAAAATAAAATATTGAAAAAATTAATCAAGGAAAAAAATCGCAGAATTTTTAAAATTGTTTTTTCATTCGAATGCAAAGTAAAACATTATTTGCTTATTTTTTCATTCGAATGCAAAGTAAAACGTTTTCAAAGCTTTCAGTTGATTTATTTTTTGATGAAAAAAGCAAGTGAACATCTTTTGCTCCAAAAAAATGCCGTCTTGAACGAAAGACCTTCGATATCACCAAAGAAATTTGCAGTCCAAAGTTGACGACTTAAAGGGTGTAATCTTACGTGTTGGGACCAATTCTGTGTTTGAACGCATCAAACAAAAAGAACAACAAAAAAAATGTTGTAAAAAGTGGAGCAAAAAAAAACAAAAATTTCTCTTTTTGTTTGATGTGTTCAAACACAGAATTGGTCCGAACACGAATGATTACACCCTTAAAGTCGTCAAATTTTGACTGCATTTGGTTGAAAAATTTCAATGGTGAGAATGAAGTGACACTTTTGAAATGTATGCAAATTTTGAAGAAAAAAACGAAATAAAAAAATGAAAAAAAAATTTTTTTGACAGGGGGAAACCACATAAGTGCCAGGTTCACTATTACCATTGCTAATTATGAACCAATTTTATTCATAAGGCTTGTTTTTGTTAAAAACGACAAAAATCGAGTAAACTTTTTTTTAATTAATGTCTTTATCATATGAAATATTTTTGTTTTAAAAATATTTATAAAAATTTTAACATATTAATTTTTTAATTTTTTTACACATCGTAGTTGAACCTTTTTTTATAAAATATTCAAAATAAAATTTCAATGTAGAAATACTTTTTGGTCTTCATTTGTCGAAGTAACAGACAAAAAAAATTGTCTTTCAGATTTTTTAAAAGCGCTCATTTTTCTTCTCCAAAAAACAACGCTATTACACTTTTTTTCTGTCTTTCATTTTCAAAAATTATCGAACATTTCAATAAAAAAAGTGATGCTGTAATCTTTTTTTTAACATAATGTGGGAGAAACTGCAATTCTTATTTCTATTATAACCTTATTTATTCTATAAAAAAAGGTCTTTCTTATGGTAGTCAAATGTTGGGAGCTCAAAAAAAATTTAATTTTAAAAATAAAAAGCTTCATCACCTGCTAGAATCCATTAATTATTAAAAATTAAAAATGCACCACAGAAATTTTTCAACCAAACGCAGTAAATTATATTCACACATGGGCATGGCTAGGGATTACTAGGGATTTGTCCCTAGTGACGTATGGTGTAGGGTATGGCAAAATTGGGG
>JAQIXH010000555.1:0-12492 GCA_034700145.1 Panagrolaimus detritophagus | reverse complement strand
AAGGCTTTAACATGTAACGTTGAATTGGAAGGTGTTTCATTAGGAAATGAAGAATGTCCAAGCAGTGATGAATATTGCATTTCTTTAAGAGCTACTTTAGAAGATACAGGTAAAAAACTTAAAATTGTCCATTTTAAAGCAGAACTCAATTTTAAAGGTTTTTTCTTGTATTCCATAAAATCTTGCTCAAAAAGCCCTTTAATGTACGTCAATCGTGATATTAAATGTTTTGTAAGTTTTTATTATTCATACATTTTTTAATGTTTGTATTTTTTGCAGAGAAATGAAAATGCAACAAAAATCAAAGATAAACATATTAAAAGACGATATTCTTGCTGTAACACGGATTATTGTAATAATCAAAATAATAGTGCAGCTCCAATTTTTGGCGTAACAACTTTTCTCATTTTACTAAAATTAATCTTTTTATAATCTGATTAATATTTTTATCACGGCTAAATTTTTTTCATTTATGATTAACATATGTTCTAATAAATTTTGCATTTCTTAACTTTTGTGACATCATGGAATTTTCCACAGTTTTAAAACCACTGATATTAATCATTATTTTTTAAATTGTGCTGTTTTTATGAAACATTTTTGTTCAATTCTTATTTTTGCAGTCATAATTTCTGATAGAAAAAAAGAAATAAATAAAAATGATTAATATAAAACCGATAAAAAACCTTTAAAATTTATGTTTTAACATAAATTTTAAAGGTTTTTTTTAAAAAACGAATCAAAATATTCACTCATTTTTTCTTTGAGAAACTTCTTTGCAAAAAAGCGCATCATTTTTTTTGTTGCAATGAATGCTTTTTTTGTATTTTTGATTTTTTGCTGATTAACAAAGCGTTGATGGATTGGATTCCGTGTTTCAACATACAGATGTAGATACTAATTGTTGTGATACCAATTTGTGCAATGTACAAGAAAATTTTGAAACCACTTCCAAAATTTTTTGAAAAAATAATCTTTTTATAAGTTTTAAAAAAATAAAAATCTAATTCATTTCCTGTTCTTTCATATTTTTTGGATTCATTGTTAAACACAGAAAAATATCAAAAATGACTAATATTCAATAAAAAAAGCATTTAAAATCATTCTCAAACAGAAGCAAAATATTCATTATTTTTCAAACTTTTTTTTTAAAAAAATGTCTATTATTTTTCTAAAAATGAAATCGTTTATTCTGGTTTTTATCTTTTGCTTTATTGTTTTAAGTGAAGCTCTTACCTGTTATGATTCCCTAAAAAATGGAACAACTGAATGTTCGCCATCAGTTAATTTTTGTGTTACTCGAAAAATTGTACGACATTTACATATTCAAGCTTATCTTCCAATAGGAATTGAATCATTTTGTAACGAAAGTAATGATTGTGAAGTATGTTGCGTAACATTAAATTCATATCTTTCTACTTTCAATTTATAGAAAAATGGACATTTTTCAAAGCCAACTCCTGGTTTTCTCACTAAAAAAGATGAATATTATTGTTGTGATACAGATTTATGCAATTCTGAACAAAATTTTAAGAGTGAAGATGGGAAATTTGATACTAAAAAAATCAATGCTTCTGCTGAACGGAATAGTACTAAAGAAAATTAAAAAAAAAACATTTTGGTAATATAAATATTTGAAGTCAAAATTTGCTTGGTTTTTCGTGTGTGTCTTCTTAAAATTAACATTTTTGTGATTTTTGAAAGAATGCATTTTCATATTTTCATAATGAAATTTAATATTTACAACAAAAAATTTTTACATGAAAAAATTCTTAAGGCAATAAATAACAATACACTCATATTCATTTTCAAAAGAAAAAAAAGTAAAAACATTTTCAAGTTTTTGTTTTTTTTCTCGATTCTTATCACAAATTATTCAACGGTTTAATCATCGGCACAACATAAAAAGAAACAAAAAATGAATAATATAACGTTTACCCGTTAAAACAACACCTATAAAATCATTTTCAAAGTAAAGCAAAGTTTTCATTAATTTTTTAGAATCATTTTTCTGAATACATTGTTACATTTTGTTGAAATGAAAATTTTTGTTTTAATTTTTGTATTTTGTTGGACGACTTTGGGAGAAAGCCTTACGTGCCATGATTTAACAGATCCTTCAATTGGGTATAGTATTAAGAAATGTTCACCGGCTGTTAACTTTTGTATTTTTCGAAAAGTTGTTCCACAAGCTATACTTAAAGGATATCCACCAAATATGCAACGATGTGATACAGCTAAAGATTGTGTAGTAAGTATTTATACGTTAAACACAATATTGGTTCTGAGTTATCCAGAAGATTCTAAGGCCCTCACAAAACCTAATCCAATCCATTAAAAACCAATTCAATTCAAGAAAAAAATTTGGATTGGATTGAGTTTTAGTGAGCGCCAGATTCTAATATGTTTCGTTTACAGGAGAATGGACGGTTTTCCAAACCAGCTGTACTTTTTCCTGAAACAATTGGAGAATTCTATTGTTGTGACACAGATTTATGCAACACTGAAGAAAATTTTAAAAATCCTTATCCTCAACCTGGAGAAGATATCATTAATAATGCTCTTGGAAAATTTACTCTAAACTCCGTTATTTTAATTGTTTATTTTTCTTTCTTTCATTAAAATTTGAAATTTTTCTTATATTTTGAACTTTAAGTAAAATCGTCAAAGAGTACGCAAAAAATTTTCTAGAAGCGGCATCATCATATTAGAAAAATCACATCGTTGAACTTTTGATAGAAATTTTATTCTTTTTGTGCTTCAAGCTTCTGACGTCTTTGAAAACATTTATAAAACAAAATTTTATTTTGCGATGATTAAATTTTGTTATTTTTGTTACAGCATTAAACGATCATCTTTAAATTTTTTTGATAATAATGAAACAGCGTATGCATTTGTTTAGCAACTTTTTTGTACATTTTTATGTCAGTAGTCACTGGTTAAAAAACCAAAAGCTGCAAAAGATGATTAATTATTTATCGACATAAAACATATAAAAGCATTGCTAAAGAAGAAGAAGAATCAAAATATTTCGTGTATTTTTGGAAATTTTTTTAAAACATAATTTTTGCCGTTATGAAAGTATTTGTTTTAATTTTAATCTTTTGTTGGAAAAATTTTTGTGAATGTCTTACCTGTTACAATTCAAACGGCACAAATACCGAATGTTCGGCATCTGTTAATTTTTGTATTTATTCAAAAGATTTTCCTTATCCCTGGATATTGGGTGTATCATGTGATGCAAGAAATTGGTGTAAAGTAAGTTTTAGTTACTTTCTTAGTTAAAAGAAGCAAATTTTGATTACTTTTGCTTTTAGGGATATGGACGTTTTACAATAACATTCGGTACGATGCGTGGCTCTGAAAGTATAGATTATTATTGTTGTGATACAGATTTATGCAATACAAGAGAAAATTATTATAATCCTCCTCCTCAACGTAAAAATGAAGAAAATGATGAAACTTCTAGTACTCAAAATATCTATACTACAGAAAGCCATGATGCTGAAGGAAATCTTATGACTACTTCCGAAATGCCTGGCATTGAAAATGTTTCCACTTCTGATAGTTCTAAATTTACGACAACTTCTTTTAAGATTAACACTACCGCAGAAAATTATACCACAGCATTAGTTCCACCTAGTACTACTAAAGAAAATTTCAACAATGCTTGTGAAAAACTTTTTTCTATTTCTTTAACAATTTTAACAGTCTTTGTTTATTTTTCATTTGTTTAACATTAACTTTAATTTTTACTACACTTTGAAATTTTTGACACGTGCTTGAAAGCTTTTTTTTCAATTTTTTAAAATGGCTTTTATGGAATAAATGCATTCAATTAAAGCAATTTTTTAAGGCCAGATTTTTCTTTGAACTTTTGTTATAAATCTGTGTTGTTGAATGTCAGTGTTTTTGCCTTAAAATTATAATCACTTTGTTGCACCTTTGAGTTTTGAAAGAGTTTAAATACACACAGATTTGCACCTTAATTTTATTTTGAGAATTTATGTACCGTCATTGAAATTTCTTATCACAAAAAAATATTACGTGTTTAACTGATAACAAATTGGCAATTGAGCGTTCTTTATTTTTTGATCAAAAATATGTAGTTTCTTGAGCTGTATATAAATTCTAGAGGATTAAAACTATAGCTTTAAAAATTCATTACTTGAATCATAATTAGCATACAACAAAAAGAGTATTGCATTAATATTTATGTAACAATGTTTTTTTGAAGATATATTATATCATTCTTTGGCAACAACAAATGACTAAATGACAAAATTATTACCAAATAAGATGAATAATAACACACCCAATAAAAAAATCAAGAATAAAAAGGATAGCTTATTTCAATTACTTTCGTCATCAAAAAAATTATAATCCTTTTGTTCATTTTTTAAGCTTTCATGGATTAATCATGGAATTTCTATCATCAAAATTTTACTGATAAAATTTTTTTGAAAGCTGTATAAAAGCTGTTTACCATAAAAAAAATTTGCGTTAAATCTTTATTTGTCATAAAAAAATGAAAACTTTAATTTTCATTTCTGCTATTTTTTCATGTTTGATCGTTGCTGAAAGCTTAGATTGTTCTCGAGTTTTTAAAGGTTTTGATCCAAATATTAAAGATAATACTTGCCCAAATGGAGAACAATATTGTTTTACCATAGCTTTGAAAGCAAATACGGATGGTGCAAGTATTGATGGTTCAATTACAGGATGTTCATCAGATTTGAATAAAATGGGCCTTAATGAACTTAAATGTGATGTAAGTCGAAAAATATATTATTTTTTAAAAAATAAAAAATCTTATCAGAGCGTCGGCAAACAAGATCTTCTTAAAAATGAAAATATTAATGGCGTATCTGCAACACTTGATTGCTGTAATAAAAATTCATGTAATTCTTTGAATGGAAAAGGAAGTAATGGAAATAATGATGGAAATTCTGCTGCAGGATTATCTTCATTAAGCTTTCATATCTTTCTTGGCTTTCTTAAAGTATTACTTTAATATATTCAAAGCAAATGAAATTTTTATATAATTCTTTTAACTTTTTTGAATAAATTAAAACAAAAAATGTAATTAAAAAAGAGATATCTTCGAAAAATTTTTTTGCAGTGTTAATCAATATATTCAAAAATGTCGTGTAAGAACACATCAAAAAATCACGATTAGTTTTTTTCTCTCCTGTTTTTAAAAACTAATTTTACTTGAAAATGTCAACAGCGAAGTCTCACAATGAACGAAAAAACAATGCACTGGTTTTTTTAAAAACTGAAACAAGAGCAAACCCAAGCATTGCAGAAAAAAATGGCTTTGGTTTGCGATGCAGCCTTTTTTAGCTTTTTTTTCCTTCTTTTCTTACATATTTTGTATTGAATGTATCAACATCTGCCGTAAAAAAAGTGTTGTTTGAAAAAATCACAATTCGTTTATTGGCTTTTTTTATGGTTTCATCGTTTGATTTTGCGTTCTAAATATTTTAACAGCAATTTTTCTTTTTTTGCTGAACAAATTGTTGAGGTTTTTATTTTTTAATTTGAATATGAAAATAAAATAAAATTTTAACAAATTTAAAAATGGTGCTGATGCTGAACACATCATTTATAATAAAAACTATAATAAAAATCTGTCAGAAAAAAAATCATAGTATTAAAATTTAACATGTTTTTGCCGATTTTAAAATGTTTTAAATAATATAATAAACAAAGCAATTCACTATATATTATAAAAATTAATTCAAACTGATATATTTCTTCTTCGAATTCAATAATTTATTTGTTTAAGAAATAGTGCCAAATTTCTTAAAAATAGAGTCGTTTAAAAGTTTAAAAAGAAGAAATATCAATGAAATACCATGTTGTGCAAAAAAACGTCACATTTTTGTTCACGATTACAAAAGTAAATATGTCAACATCGATTTTCAAGAAAGTTTTAAAAAGCAAACGCATTAATGGTTTTTACTCGAGCTTGTGTGTTCTAAAAATTATATAATGTTGTCACAAAAAATCATCCATTACAATTTTTTAAAGAAAAATGCTGTAAAGAAATACAAGCCATTTTTTCGTCAAAACTTTTGTCCATGAACGGCTAAAAATTTATATGCAATGCAAAGGATCCATTACTTTTTTTTTTTTTTTTTAAATGGTTACAGCAAGAAGTGTATAAACAAAAGAGACTGAAAACAATGCAGAAAGTTTTCTTCGAGTTCATTTACAACAGATTATAATCTTGATTTAAATATTCCAAGTTTTAAAATCTTCTCGCAAATGTTTTTGAAAAAATAGTTTTTTTGCTCTTTAAAAATGTAATAGTTAAAACTGGAAATGTGTCATTAAAATATGAATGTATTACCAGAATGTTTTAAATTTAAATTAATATTCTTGTAAAAATGTTATTTCTAATAATGTTTTTGAAAGGTTGTAGTATCTGAAGTCAAAAACTTCTTCGCACTGGAGGATCTTTTTTTTCTATTTTGTAATTACGACGTTCCTGGTACAAAATTCCTTGCAAAAGCAGAATTGAAAATTGAAGTGAAATAAAACGTTATAAATAAATGGTAATAGAAGCCGAACTATACTTCCAACACTAAAAATTTAAGATTAATGAATGACAGTTTTTTTGGCAAATGTTTCAGTAACAATTTTTAATTAAGACTTTTTTATTACACTTTGTGATAGTTCAAAAACAGATTCCTTTTTCCACCGCCGCCGTTTATTGCTAGTAAAATACAAATTTTTTATGGCCTTTTTCTTACTACTGCAAAATTATCATATAAATTAACAAACAAAAATTTAGGGCTTTTTACTACTTAAAAATGTTGTTTTTGTTTTATGTTAAAACGGTGAACGGCGAAAAAAAGTGTGACAACTATTTATTTTTCGGAATGTGTGATAAAAGAATTTGAGAAAGCATTTTGTAAAATAAAATCATACATTTTAATTAATACTTACACTCCCTTTAGAAGGTAAGTGACAAATTTCATCCACATTGGCAATAAAGATAAAAAGTGCCGTCAAAAGAATTAGTAAAAATTGAATTAATTCTTATGTTTTTTGTTTTATTTTATTACACGCAATTTGCAATCAAATATAATTCTCCAGTATTTGTGCCGTCATTAAATATCCATTCAGGTCCAGTTGGACAGGTAAATGTTTGAGGACTATTGACTAAAAATACACGACCATCTTGTAATTCGACCTAAAAATCTTTTTATTCTTATTTATTTTAAATCAATAAAAAATATATACATTTAATTGAGTTCCAGTATCACATGTCACCGTTACAGAACATCCGGTAGCTTCCATTGGATCAGATAAGGTCATTCCAGTTCCAGAAGGGAATGCTCGACAACGAGGTGGTTGACATTCTAAAAAGCATTCAACATCGTTTATCGAAATTGTATTATAAATATATTTCATTGTAGCCGCATCACAATTAAATGTTTCAGTATTCATTGAACGAACGTTATCAGTCAAAACATTAATCTGAAATTCAAGGAAAGTTTAAAGGAAAATTATTAAACTCTTTTTTAATTTCTCAGAAAATTCACATCATTTAAAAAAAAATTAATAAAATGACATTATTAGTGTTGAATTTTCAAAGACTTACTACAATCGCTTCTCTAGGATCAAGGCATTGAACTTCAGTTGAATAAATAGTGCAGTCACCATTAGATGTTGGAGGATTTACAAGAATCAAATTTCCATTAGCTGTAAAAGAATTGAGGCACGGATCTGGTGGACAAGTACATGTGATTGTGACAACTACGTCACCATTTGTTGTTTGATATCTTCCTGATCCTTGATTGCATGTAAAAGTTTGTGGAGAAGGCACTGGGTTATTTACATCACCATTATACTTAAAGAAAAATATCAAGTAATAAAGTTTTAATTTTAATTAAACTTACAACTAAAGATTTTACAGCAGTGTCACATGAAACTTCAACTGTATATTCACAATTCGTATCTGTCATTGGAGCGGATACTATTGCCCCATTTGAATTGGTAAATGAACATGGAGATGCTGCTGGACATCTGCATTCTAGGCTTGTCACAACCGTATTTATTCCAGGAGATGAAACAAATTCATAATTTCCATCGTCTCTGCATGTTAATCTTTCTCCTAATGTTGTTGCAGTTGATTCATCCATATTTAACTAAAAATACCTACATAATTAGAAAAATTAACATAAATAAAACAAATATTTACGATTAATGAAAAAGCCGGATTCGTGCATGTTGCTACTAAACTGTATACACAATCGTTTCCTTCTATCGTTGGCGTTGATAAAATTACATCTGGTCCTGCAGTAAATGCCGCACATGGATTATTTGCACATTCACACTGCAACATTTCAATAGTCACAGGAAAACCAAAATTATTATATGTATAATCTGGACTTTGGCACTGAACGTCTGCCGGATTCCCAGGTTGAATGTTTTGATTATCGATATTGATCTACAAAAACTACGTCTTAAAGGGAGCGTCTCGGATAGTAGAAGTTTTTTATTTTTCGCTAACACACAACTTCTCACAATGAAAATAAATGCATTATTTTTTCATTTTTTCGATTTGCGAATGAATTACCAAAAAATCTGAATGTTTTTTTATCTCATATTATTCATTTTTTTATCACTTTTGATGTGTCAGCTGTAGTATCAAGTGAAAGTTTGTAAGTTCTGTGTACCGGGTTCGACGACGTTTTAAATTTTTTTTTAAATTTTTACAAATTTTTTTCATTGGAAACTTAATTTTTTGTTGATCTAGGGAAAAAAAAATTAATAAATAAGTTTTTGAACGTCATCGAAGCCGGTACACAGAACTTACAAGCTTTCACTTAACCATTATACTACAAAAAAAAGTTTCACATACAATTAAGACTTCTCTGTCATTTGTGCATACAGCTTGCGTCGTATAAATGCATGTGGCATCATCAAGAACTGGAATAATTTCAGCATTTGTGCCAATAAAATTTCCACATCCTAATGCAGCACATTGGCAGGTAAGACTGCTAATTGCAACATCCCCTGCACCATAATTCATTTGATAACTTCCAGATTTGCAAACTAACATTTGTGGTAGACCTACTGGATTGTTAAGATCCATATTCAACTAAAATTATGTGCATTCCTTGACAAAAATTACAGAATTAAAAACAACATTTTACATATAATAAATGATTTGGATTTGTACAGGTCACTTCTGAAGTATAAAAACAAGTTGTTGCATCGAGTGTTGACGGTGTAATATCTACCCCGGTTCCTGCACCAGTGAACGGAGCACAAGAATTTGGACGACATCCACATTCTACAGTAGTAAAAGGAATACTTGTTGGTGGATTAGTGCCTGGATTATATTGATATGACCCCATAAAACATATTAAAGTTTGTGGGCCATTTAATGCATTGACTGCATCCATATTAAACTATATCGAAGTTTTTATATGCAAATTTTTGTATGATTTAACTTACAATTAATGAATTTACAGGATTTGTGCAAGTTGCGATTACTGAATAAACACAAGTGGTAGCATCTAAGGTTGGAGCACTAACATCCACACCAGTTCCAGTCGGAGTTGTAGGACATGAATTTGGTGGACAGGCGCATTGCAAATTATTTACTGTGCCAGATCCGGCAGGAATATTATATAGATATGATGAAGTCATCTCATTACAAATAAATGTCGTCGGACCAGCAACTTGCAAATTTGTATCCAAATTTATCTTAAATATAAAACATAGCGCAAGCATCAGTATCCTGAATGACCTACCGTAATCAACGTCATTGTTGGATCAATGCATAAAACTTCTATCGTGTATATGCAATCACTGCCAGGAATATTTTCAACTACAGTAACCCCGGAAGATGTAAAAGACCCACTGCATGGATTTGGTATACCACATATATCTAAACAATAGAAATAAGATTGTTATGATTAGTAAAAAAATACAGTTTACTTGAAATAGTTGTTGTAAAAACATTTGTTGCAGTCGTAATTGTTGGGCCAATATCAACTGTTGGAGTTCTTATACAACCATTACAAAAATTTTCTATAAAATTTATAAACAAAAATAATATAAAAATTAAATGATACATTAAAACTTAAATATTTAGTACCACTTCAATTAAAACTATCATTTCAGTTTTTTGTAATTCTTCACAGACGTTTTTAACTTTGCTTTTAGTGTTTTTTCGTGCAATAATGAAATGAAATAAAACAACAAATTATCCTTTAACGGCGTTCAAGGTTATGCATTTGATTTGATTTTTTTTCTTTTCGTCCCCATTTCTCACATTTCTTTTGTGATTACAAGAAAAGTTTTGATCAATAAAAAATCTTTTTTTCAATCCTGAGTGTTTTGTTTATCCTTTTCTTTCAACATTTCTTGTTTTTTTAATGTAATCTGTTTATAAGCCATTTTTTGTAATTTTCGACCTTTATTCAAGAATTTATGGATTTCAAAAAAATGAAAATCCTCCGATGAGGACGAAAATTGGTGTGTAGACTAATTTGAGGTCAGCGATTTCGAATTTAAATTCCATACGTCTCAACTTTTTGTTACAAGAAATTTAAAAAAACTAATTTTTTTTGAAGAAATGTATGGAAATATTTTGTTGTAAAAATTTATCAACTGCAAATGCATGCCTTTTTGCAAATTCTTCAATCACCGCAAAAGCTGATAAACTTTATGAAAAATGTTATGATCTTCTTTTTGCTTGAAAGAAATTGGGAACAGCTGTTAAAGAAATTGAAATGATTAATCCTGAATTGAAGGATGCATTTTTCTTTAAATGCTTTTATGCTGTTATGTAAAGTGCCCAATTTGGCAAAATTTTGTTGTTTGACTATTTTTTAAATCGTTTTTATCAAATTTTTATTTGAAATAGTTTTTTAAAACTTTGTCAAAAATCCCTTTTTTGTCAAATGTTGAAGATTTTAAGATCTTATTTTGTCTGATATATTATTATACAAAGTGGTTTAAGTAAAACAAAAAAAACATTGTTTTCAAAGTTTTTGTGTTCGATAAAAAGCTTGCTTTTATTAAATTTTGTAAACTAAAATGTTGCATTTTTTTGCGTTAACGTCTAAATCAATTAATGTAGGTTGATTGATTTTATGTTAATCATTTACATTAAAAGCAAATTAATTTAATTCACATTCGATATTTCAAAAAACACTGGATTGATTTCCTGATTAATGGTTTTAAAAACACTTTCTTCCCAGATTTTTTCTTTCTCTTGACAAGTGTTAACTTTTAATTGAATTTTGTGATTCATGTTTTCAACTTTTTTTTATTAAAAAAAACCTATTTTCAGTCATCCGTAAAAAAACAAGTTTATAGTTTAAAAATGGGGAACAATTGTTTGCTTTTTTGATTGCATTCTTTTCTTATATAAATTTAATTCAATTTCGCACCTTTTTTTTTTGAACCACAAAAAATATTTTTCGGTCAAAAATGAAAGCAGCAATATTTTTGTTTTTTTGCTGCATAAATTCAATTTTTTGTTTAAAATGTTTCAGTTCTGTTGGAAGAAATATTTATGGAACTAAACAATGTGCTTCAAATGATAAATATTGTGCAAAAATGTCCCTTTTTGATACATATCATCTTCGTAAGTTTTTTCAGATTTTTTAAAAATTTGTGTAATTCAATTATATTTTTAAGCCGAAGATTTTCCAAAATGGTTTCAAGGTTGTTCATTTGAGATGAAAGAAATATATAATGTTATTTGTGATGTCTGTTTTATAACACTTTTATGCAAATTTTTATTTTGTTTTTTAGGGATATGGTCAGTATAGAGTTGGAAATGAAATTGGTATTGCAGAATGGCAAGGAAATCTTTTTTGTTGCAGTTCAAATATTTGTAATTCGGCAAATAATCGAAAAATTATAGTTGCAGTAATTTTTGTAATTTTTGTAAATACTTTTGTTATGTTTAAAGAAAATTTTTAAATGATTTAAAAAAATATAATTTTAATTTTAAAAGGAAACTTTAAAACCGATAATGTTTTCAATAAGAACTTTTCATTTCACTTAAAAAAATTATATAATAAAATAACAAACAAGATTTTTGACAATAAAAAGTGATATTTTCAACAAAATTCAAAAAACAACTCCATACCAAAATTTGATAAAAAAAAGATTAAAAAAAGTTCAACAATAAAGTTTCCTCAAATTTGGCACTTTACATAACAGCATAAAAACATTTAAAGAATAATGCATCCTTCATTTCAGGATTAATCATTTCAATTTCTTTAACAGCTGTTCCCAATTTCATGCAAGAAAAAAGGAGATCAAAACATTTTTGATAAAGTTTATCAGCTTTTGCGGTGATTGAAGAATTTGCAAAAAGGCATGCATTTGCAGTTGATAAATTTTCACAACAAAATATTTCCATACATTTCTGAAAAAAATTAGTTTTTTTTTAATTTTTTGTAACAAAAATTTGCATACTTTAAGATCTTTGATATCATATTCATGTGC
>JAQIXH010000554.1:0-12508 GCA_034700145.1 Panagrolaimus detritophagus | reverse complement strand
TACCTCTCTTTCATTTTCTTTTGGCAGAAAAAAAATGCAGGGAACACTGGCGTTTGAGTCGCGCGTGCACGTCTTTAATTGTGTTTCGCAAGTTTTTTTGATTTCGGGTTCATTAGTTCCCAAACATTTTACCAGATTTTGGGCTATCTTTTTTTCTTTAAGATCAATTGTAAATTTTTTTATCTCAAAATATTCGTTATAGAAGGTATACATACTCTCATTAAATCAAAACTTTAACCTTTTTAGAAAAACTGTATGCTTCTTACCAGAAGTTATGGGAGGTATCTCTGGAAGTGTATGGTTTATGCTATGCATAATCTTAAACCTCGGCACAATAACATGTTACTTATTTCTTGGAATTATTCTCAAAAACAATACCAAAGCTTTAAGTGAAACAAGAAAAATTTTTAAATCAATTAAAATAATTACATTTTTTTTTTTTTTGGTAGGACTGTTGCGAGTATTACCGTTGTGGTATACAGATTTGTACGGTATGACTGGAATACACATTATTATACATCTGTATATTTTGGAATCTTTGTCCAAATTGCATGTACTTCAAATTATTTTATTCTTTTTAAATTTAGCACAAAATATCGACCAATATTTAAACGATATTTAAATTTTATTACCAAAAAGTTATTAGGCGGAAACGTATTTTCTGAAATCTCAATCATCACTCATGTTTACACCCCTCAAAGAAAAAGTATTATTACTTTTTTTGACTGTAAACAAACAAAATGAAAGTTGTAAAATCTGCTACCCATTAATATAAACTAATTTATGCTATAATTTATTTATCTTAAATATTTTCTCAACTAAAAAATATAAAAAGACGTTTTCACATAAAACTTTAAGAACTGTAAGATTTCTACTAAAAACCACTTAACAAAAAACGAAAAAAAACAGTTTACATATACTAGGAAGAGAGAAAAACATGTAAAAAATTTGTGGTCAAAACAATGTGGTCATTCATGTGAGAAAGGAAATGCATGTTAATGGCAAAAAAAGAGAAAAAAATCACTATTGATTTGTAAAGAATTTGTGGTGACTGTTTGTGTTTGTGCCATTCGTTCATATATATGCCATTTATTTCTCGCATTAATATAATTGTTCTGACAACTGCTCTTTTTTAACCCTGTTATTTATTTCTCAATTCCACAAACGTAGTCATCGATGGATGTCTTAAACATTTTAATAAAAGCCATGGGGTTCAATGGTGGTTTTTCACCACCATTAACACGTCGATATTTTACAAAAGTTTTTATAAATATGCCTGAACTCAATCCTGATATCTTCCAAGAAGTTGTACAAAATATTATTGAAAAAAGAAGCCTTGAAAATTTAACAAAATTAATGATTGCTGGACGTGAAACATTACACGCAGTTTTGGCACATTTTTTAAAGGCAAAATGTGTTCATGTCACCAGCTCATCCATTGAAATATACTGGGTACATTTATTTTTTTCACCTGAAATGTTTGTTAACAATATTTTTGTTTTTAGACAAATTCTTTTTCATATCCGGGTGGATATCGAATTCCTTTTGATTTTCCATTTTTAAAGCCGATTATTAAAGCATTGGCTGAAAATTTAATAAAAGTTAAGATAGACTATTGTAGTGATAATCCAATATTTGATTTTGTTGTAAGCCATTTGATTACAAAAAGCAAGTCTTTAAATCATTAAATTAAATTTGTATTTACATTTTTATAGAATTAAAAAGTGTTGATTTATCTGACACACTTTCGGCACATCAATATTGCTTTTTAGAAGAATTATTATCTAATACACTTTTGGGACACAAGAATTGCTTTTTGGAAGAATTATCACTTCCCTACCGTTCACTGATTGTTAAAAATGTATTATTTTGTATCTTCTTAATTTTTCGTCTGAATATCATTTTAGATTTCGATATTTCCCGAGACATGTAAAGTATTGAATTTATGGTATATTGACTTTGTTGATATATTTAAATACAAGCTTAAAAGGTGAGACAACAATTAAAAACAGGATTTTTAAATTTTTTGTAGTTATTTTAATTTTTAGAATTAATTTCCAATTTGTTGAATCTCTGACTATTTCTAAAGGCAAATTTGAAGTCAAAAAACTGGATACGAAATCCATTAATAAATTTTTGAAAATTATTACAAAAAGTTTTCCTTCTTTAAAAGAATTGAATGCAACGTTTGAAGATGAAAAAAGATCTGATGATGTTGATGGAATGGTTAAAAAAGTGCAAAATCTTCAATCAAATCGCATTTGCAAACTCAAAGGTAACTTATCTCATCTCGGCCAGCTAACTTGTGTGACTCGCCTCGACAAAAATTATTAATTCCCATTTTTTCCCGGGTTTTTTTAATACTTTTTTTAATTTTGAATTACATAATTTACCTCAATTCGGCGATTTGAATCGTTAAATCGTCATGGTGATTCGTGAGCTCGCTTCACCAAAGTTTGTAACCCGCCAATTCGTATCAGTGTTGTTAGACTCTGACTCCGGAGTCACTGCGGTGGAGTCGACTCCGTTCTGATTTTTCAAATTCACAGGGGGAGAATACGTTAAGAAAAAGAAATATTAAAATTTTATTTTTCTAATTTCGTTATTTAATGTAATAAGTATCAAGCTATTCTAACACTGCTTTATTAAGACTAACACTTAAAACGTGGCTGGGCTTCTAAATTCCTTATTGAAAATTTTTGAAAATTTTTCTAAACCTTAAATGACTCCGGTGTCGACTCTGGAATCGGAGTCACAGCCGGAGTCATTTCAAATCCGAAGGCACAACACTTACTCGGCCAACTACTTTTTTTAAGATCGGCATTTTTGACTGGCGAGAAAAGTTACCGATTACTTTTCAGGCCTATCACATATTCAAGGATGTATTATTTTTCATAAATACCTGGAATTTTCTGACATTTGGAAAGAGGTATGTTTTAAAATTGTAAAATAAAATCTTTGTTTCCAAATCACAATTTATTAAAAAAAGAAAAATTTTTATTTAAAAATATAAAAACTACCTTTTTTAGGAATTTGAAGAGATAAAAGATAAAGATATGGTCATCGACGAATATCCATCCGAAGGAGAATTATGTATTGAAAAACATGTTCAAATTTGCGAAAACTTTTTGATACAATTTAAATTAACAATGGATAAAGAACCATATTACTGGTATTAGGGTTCTTTATATTTTGTTAATAAAATCTTAAAATATTTTTTATCCAAAACTGTTATGATAAAAAGTCACAAATATTTAAATTATTTGAAAATTTGGTAGCTACAGTTTTTAACATGTGATTGTAAAATAAATATTCAAAAAATAAGGAAGAATGGAAATCTTTTTAACCTACAGTAATGCAACATTCCGTATGAACACAATAAAAATGAACAAAAAGGTTTGATGCCGGTCGAGCGTCAGTCGAAAAAAAAATTTCAATTTGTCAGATTTTGTTAGAAAAAAAATTATTAATTGATTGCAATTTAGAAAATTATTAATAAACAAAAAAAGTGTTAAAAATTTGTAAAAAAAACAAAATCTGACAAAATGAACTTTTTTTTCGACTGGCGCTCGACCGGCTTTGTTTTGGGAGAATAAAATGTTAAACTGAAAAAGCTTTTTTTCTAAAATTAATAATTCAAAAACTTGACATTTTTATCGTTTTGTGGACAGGCAAAAAGCCAAATCAAAAGATTTTTTTTTCTAAAAGACAAAATGAAATAATTTTATTGTATTTTTTTATTGCTGTAATTTGCTTTGGTACTACTTTAGTTTCAGTAAAAAAGTATTCAGCTGTTTATGGATTTTTCGCACAATGGAGAATGCCAGTTGCAATAATGCTGTTTGGATTTGTTATTCATGCCTTTCAATATTTTGAATATTTTAATCCACATGCCATGATTGGTGATGGACTTTTTTATTTTGTGTTTATTAATTAGGAATCATAAAAAACTTTAAAAATAGCTTAGTTAATGGATGTGTTAAACAGTGCTGGCGGTCTCCGGTCTACGGTCCGGTTTTTCGGTCCGGTTCGGGCCGGTGCGGTCCGGTTTTTCGGTCCACTGAAACCGTAGACCGAAAAATTTCGGTGCACCGCCAGAACTGGTGTTAAAGATAACTTATTTTTAATGGATGAAAGTACCCTTTTTGAAAACTCGGGAGATCTGCGGGAGATCTCCTGGGAGAATCTCCCACTTTTTTGACCTCCGGGGAGATTAAACAACCCTAGGATCGACCACTTCTCTTCAGCTCAATGTCAATTATCTAACATCAGGGTTAAAAAATCGGCCAGGGCCAGCCGCTGCCGGCAGCAATATTTTAACAGGAAAAAACAGCAAAGGTGGGATTATTATTAATAAAAATCTTCTACATTTTTTGGTACCAAAATTATCGCATTTGGAGAAGCTTGAAAAAACTGTGCACGTAGCTATATATAAATTACTATAACACAGAAAAACCTTATATTTCGAATGTCAGAAAAAATTTTTTAGTGTAGAAAAATTTTTTTAAATTTAACGAGGCCGGCCGCAATTTCTTCGGCCGCGGATTGACTTTTTTGACCACGGCCGGCCGCACTTTTCGGCCGGATTTTCTATCCCTATCTAACATCTAAAAAAAAAAGTTTTTTTTTCTTTTTTTTTCTTTTTTTTTATTTTTTATTCTTTTTTTTTTCTTTTTTTTTAAATCTCGAAATCTTTGGGTAGCGTTGGTTTATCTTCTTTAGGTTAGTCGATTTCCATTGCTTCACAGCTGTCGTAAATAGACATCTTATTAAAGCTGGATGTTAGATCATGGATGTTGACATTGGGTTGAAGCGAAGTGGTCGATCCCGAACAGATGGTGATAGTAGTGGTTGTAGTCGTAGTAATAGTAATCATGGCGGACGTAGAAAACGCTTTAAAGTATGTGACTTTTCGTTGGTATATATACAGCAATTGTAGAGGACGCTTTGAAGGCGGTCCCTTTTTTATCAACTAGTATAAAGTTTAAACATTAGTCTTATCAAAAAAACTTATTTCCTTTACAATGGTATGAATCATAAAGTTTGACAATGTGACAAAAAGAAAAAGGAAAAGCGAATTTATTTTAATCTTTTTAATTGCAAATAACTCGCAATTGTGTTTTCGCATCGATTTATTGGAAAAAGCGTCGAACTAATGTGCTGCTTCATCATTTAATTCCTTTCATTTTCAAGAAACAACCTTATCTCTCAACGTATAACTGACAGAATAACTACAATTACCTCATTACTACCCCAATCTTTGCTACTGATAAAATGTTTTTGCGTTTATTTTTCTTTAACCATTGTTCTTAATCGTGTTCATTTTTTTGTAGATGGCCCTTTAATGATTCATTTTTATTTCAAGGAGTCTGTTATCAGTTATAGGAAAGAAAGAAAGTATAAAAGCAAAAGGGAGAAAAATCTTGTTTGCTTATTTTTTGAACGCAATTTGAACATTGTTAAATTATTGTCCTTGGTATCGATCTTTTTTAGTCGAACATATTATAAAACAATATGATTTACAAAGCTGATTTTATTCAAAAAACTCACCTTTCTTTGTCTTCGAAAACTGTCATCAATTTTGGAGAAAATTTTAAATTTACGATTGTATCAAAAAAAGAAGGTTTTGATTCTTTATTTTGTGTTGAAAATATTAATGGTGATTTTGAGATTACAAAAATTACGGTAACTGGTAAGTAAAAAAATATAATTCTTATAACATAAAAAAACTAATTTTTTAGGTACCAGCGGTGAATTTCCTGCTATATTTAATAAAAAAGATAAAACTTTCTCTAAATCAATCTTTGAAAAAGATTTGGAAAAGGTCATATACAGTTTCTATATTTCGGCAAATATTCAGTTGAAAGAAGTATGCGCTGTTAATTATCAATTTGAGATTCCTGTTGCTCGTCTTCGGCTGTTAAAACTTTATCATTTTTTTAAAGATGAAATTGTTTTGCCTGATTATGATGACTTGGAATTCAAATATTATGTCAAAAAAATTAAAAACCATGAATCAGAAGGTTGTGATATTGAAGTTGAAATCGAAAATTCATATGATGTTGAAATTGAAGGTAAACATCTGTATTAAAATTTTTTATCCAAAAATGATAAATTTTAGGAAAAAAAGGGAATTTTACATTTAAACACTATGGAACAAAAGATATCGAAATGTCATTATCATTTGTGTTTTATCCAACAATTCTTGAAACAGTTGATTCTGATAAGTAAAAAGTTGATGAATATTTGTATTTTGTTTTATGTAATCTGAAAATAAATATTGTATAATCATAACATTGCCTGCAGGGATATTTCGATTGCTTTTACTGGACGCTGGCGTCAAATTTCAAAAGCTCGACCATGGAAATAGATTTGCCCAACACGAAATTTTTTGTGGATACAGGAAGTAATGTCAGAAAAATTTTCGTCAGATTTTTCCCCTTTTGACCATTTTTCACTGCGGTAATAGTAAAAATAGTTTGTCAATTCACTGTTTTGAATTATGTTTGTCATTGTTTTACAATCTTTTGTTCGATTGTTTATTTAACAATTGCGAGTACTACTGTACGTCCCTTGAAACGATACAATTAATTTTTTAAACAGTAAATTTTAATTTTAGTTTGCACAAAAAACATTTTGCAAAAAAAGACGTGGAAAATAGTTGCTTCGATTCGATGTCAGTTTCGTTAATATTAATTATAATTTTTTCATTTTTGTTGTTATTCTGTATGATTTTCTGCAAAAATTTTTTAATTATTAAGGTAAATTACATACGTTTTTCTGAAACAATCAATATTGATCTATTTTTATCATAGTCCAATAAAATTATACAGAAAAAAAACATTTTGTACTGCAAATTATTGTTGCAAAATAAAATCATTCTCATTTCATAAACGAAATAAAAATAGTATAAAATAAAAAAAAAATTAAGTATCCATGAATCTTTGGTGAAAGAAGAAGGAAATAGGAAACACAGGAAAAATACAATAAAAGGATACAACATATTTTTATGACTTTTTTTCAAACAACTTTTTAACAAAACCAGTTACAGGATTTTTGAAAAGCTTTTCTTTTATCGGTGGGGGAATTTCGCCATTATCATCAAATTCTGCTCCAGTAATGATACCACAGAAGTATATATTATTTTGTTCATCGGTAATAAGATAAATGAAAGGATGATCTGCTTTGAATTTAATGGGTTTAGGAGGTGGTGAATCACCAAGACCACATCCTCTTAAGTCACCCGCAGTAATTGCTCCAGCTTCAGTGCCCTCTTCGTCAATCTAAAATTTATAATGCAGATTAATTATATTCGTGAATTTCAGGGTTTTTGTAAAAATACAGTATGTCTTAACATACACAAAATATCTTTTTATTATACCTAAAAAAAGATATCCGGTGCATATTAAGTTCATATAATGAGAAATATTAAGCAGATCAATGTTCAATTGTATAACCTTGGTTGTAAAACCAAAAACAATCTTGACAGCTATATTTAAAGTTTGTAAAAAAGTACTGTATTTCAACAAAACTCTGATCGTTTCTTACGCAAATAAAAGCGCTATGTAAAACAGATGATAACCACGTTGGCTTAATATCAGTCATTCCTTCCAAATTAGAATATTTTTCAAAGAGATCCTTAATTCCCATGCTTTGAAGTGGCAATGTAGCATCAAACTTAGTTTTAATGTCAAATTTTGGAATTTTAACAATTACTTCAACACCCCTCAGTTTCATCAAATGTTCCATTAATTTCTCAGCTGTCAAATTTACAATAACATCAGCAAGTTGAAATTTCTTTTTTGGCAGTATAATTTTCATTGATAAATCACTATTCATATAAGGCAGTGATAAAAATTGAAATTCTTCGGTTTCAGAATATCGACACCATTGGGGACCAAGTTTCATCATTTTAGCCTTAAAATAATACAGTGCGTATCGCAAAAAAAGGTTAAAAAGAAAAAAAACCTTTTTAATTTTATCTGGAGTCAAATAAAAATTAGCATCTTTTGTCATATAAGCTTTAAATTCGTTTTGCCATCGACCTTTGAAATATACAGCATTAATCAGAACAATTTGAGAAGTTTTTGCATCAAAATCACTTTCTGTGACCATATTCTCAATTTTGTTACGAGTAATATCAGTAATAAAATTATTAATTTTCTGAAACATGAAAATGATGGTATTTATTCATCAAATAATAATCTAAATAAAATTTGAAAAAACATATTTTTGTGGAAAACATCGAAAATGCATTTTTCGTCATTTCAGCTATTTTTTATCATTATTAAATTGCGTAATTAATAAAATGATTGGAAATAGCGAAAAAAACTAAAAAACATGAAAAAAAGTTTTTTCTTGCAAGACCGATAATTTTTTAATTCCTTGCAATTGCTTCCTTATTTAAGGTAGAAGGTTAATTTTTTCACCATATTGTGTGGAAAAACCCAGATTTTTATTATATGTTCATTAAAATAGCGATTTAAAAGTAAAAATTTGTATTTGGCGCGGTTTGGCGAACTGTCTCCGAATGCCTAAACTTTGGGCAAAAAGTTGCTCCTTACAGTTTTAACCATACATGAATTGAGTGTTCACTATTTTTGAAAATCGCTATAGGTCTGTAAAGAACTTTTTAAAATTAACATACCTTTGCTACTTTAGATGCCTCTGCAAAATTTACTTTTTCGATTCCACTATGATAAAGTTCGTCAAATTTTTCAACAAAATTTTGTTTCAAAGTAAGTTCTTCGTTAACATAAACTCGGTTGACTGTTTCCAAGACGGAATATGAAGAAAATGGATTGTAATCTTCTCCATAATAGCTGATGTCCGAAGTGGAAGGTACTTTAAGAGAGTATTCCTTTTTAATACGCTTCAAAAGGGATGTGAAATAATCGTGAATTTCAGATTCGACAAAACCTAAATTAATATTTTTAAATCCAAATAATGAATAATTTAAAAAACCTTCAGCTAGAGCATTCGAGATCTCCTTCGAAGTATTTCCCTCCGCTCCAAGATACATCATAGCCATTGCAGTGGCAATAGAAACAGGAGAAAATACTGTTGAATTGTCGTCATTATGTTGCATTTTCATAAACTTAAGTGTAAAATCAAGTTGAGCTTCAGTAATTGATTTAAATTTTTTAGCCATATTTAATTAATGAAAATTTAAAACAAAAAATTAATTCAGGACTCTGCCGTCTTTATTTGCCAGAAATCAATAAATAAAATGAAGAAAAAGAATAAAAATGAGATGACTAGCAGTCATTCAAGGAGTATAGCCGGTCAGCGCAAAAAATAGCAATTAAAAATGGGCATGCTGAAAAGAGACACTTGGATTTTCTAAAACGGCAGCTGACCAATGCTTTTGTTAGTCTTGACATTTTTTGAAACAGAAAAAAACATGCATCATCAAAAAAGTGCGCATTTCTAAAAATGGCATGAAAATCTTAGTGGAAAAAATTTTAGTGGCCTCAAATATTAACATATATTAAACAAATTTTCACCTAGATTCAACAAAATTTGGTAAGTTCAAAACGAAAAACAAAAAAAATAATATTTAATTTGATGATAAAGAAGGACGACTTTTTTCAGGGAGATGTTTGTAGAAGTTGTTGCAGAATTAGACAGCCATATCAAACAATTAAAGGCTTTCCATCAACAACTTGGATGAAAAATGTTTACAAGAGAACACATTGATGAAATTAATGTTGTGGGAGACAAAAAGTTGCTGGTTTGTATCGAACACAATGCAATGGAAATCCAGCATATGAATATTCTTTTTTAGTATTCTTAGACTAAGAATCTTAGTGATTCATGATCATCATTTTGTAATTATTTTTTTTACTATTTTTTCTAAACATTGCAATTTAATTTTAAAAATAATATAAAAAATGGTGAACCTATAATACTTGTTTTTTTACAAAAAATTTGTTTATGTTTGAAGCAACATGAATTTTATTATTTAAAAGGATATGCATTTATGTGTTTTTCCTGTCAGTTCTTGGAAATAAAAGCTTGGTTAAAACGTGTTTATTTTGTTGAATGATCTATAAAAAGAAAAAAGAAAATTGTCGTTGACACACACTAATGTTTTCTAAAGGCTAAAAAAAAGCAAATTTCCGATAAAACCTTTGCAAAAAAATGATGAATTTTTTGCGAAGCATAAAGCCGTTTTCTGCTCTCTTTTTTTTACACATTTATAAAAATGGAAACATTTCTGCCTATTTATATAGGAATTTTGTTTTTATTGCAAAAAAATTTCATTTGGATTTTTTAAAATTTCTTGTCATTTTTTCTTATTTTATTAAAAATTGATTACTTACAAAAATATATGTACCATAATCTAAATCTAAAGCATCTCAAATGTCCAAAATTTCTTGAACACTAATTAAAAAAAAGAAAAGTGGCTGTATCATTATTTTCATGCTTTGTAAGATAACATTAATTTTATTCAACCACATTTTTTTTGTAATTTTTTTAGAAGATATCATGCTAGGCCGAAGCCCCTTGAGAAAATTGTACTATAGTACAGAAATATTAATTCCTTTTTATCCTGGTTTGGTCCATTTTCATTTTTTATCCTGGTGTGGTCCATAGAATTCATTTTAAGATCCACCGTGCACCCGTCCCGCTGACACCAGTGGCTGCTGAGGAATGAAACCCGGGATCTTCCGTGTTTTCATCAACAGCACGTCCGAGGTGGAGTCGAACCGGGATCCTTCCGGTCGTCATTCCTCGACACTAACCACTAGGACAGTTATATGTTAATATTTGAGGAATTTTAGTGTCCTCAAATATTAACATATATTAAACAAATTTTCACCTAAATTCAACAAAATTTGGTAAGTTTAAAACGAAAAACAAAAAAAATAATATTTAATTTGATGATAAAGAAGGACGACTTTTTTCAGGGAGATGTTTGCAGAAGTTGTTGCAGAATTAGACAGCCATATCAAACAATTAAAGGCTTTCCATCAACAACTTGGATGAAAAATGTTTACAAGAGAACACATTGATGAAATTAATGTTGTGGGAGACAAAAAGTTGCTGGTTTGTATCGAACACAATGCAATGGAAATCCAGCATATGAATATTCTTTTTTAGTATTCTTAGACTAAGAATCTTAGTGATTCATGATCATCATTTTGTAATTATTTTTTTTACTATTTTTTCTAAACATTGCAAGCATCGAAAATAAAAAACGATTTTGACCGCTTTTTGATAGCAAACAAAAAAAAATATCGCATATCCTTTTTTTGTATTGTTATGGTATTAAAATGCTTCTTTGTTTGGTGCTTTTTATTTTTTTTTATTTTCAATAATACATAAAAAAGTTTCAAAAGAAAAACATGGTGTTTACACGATTTTACTTACGCATTTTACAAATTGGAAATTTTTTCTCAGTAATAAATCCTTTAAAGTTCATAGTGTGTCAGTGACGAAAAAACATCCGTGTAAAAAATAAGGTTGAAATTACTGTAAGTATTGTCTTTTTCGTTTAGTGATGCAAAAACTTGTCGAACAAATGCCTTTTTTGCTTTCACATTGTGTTTATAATATTTGTTCCATTCTATATCCCAATGGAGTCGTAATGTTCCTTGCGGTGCCATATTGTGTAGAATAAAATTAATCAGTTCTGCAACTTCAAGCTTTCTTGATATACAAGAAATATCAACATAAAGAAATTTGCATCTTCCATCAAACAAATGATTGCAATTCAAAGAAGTAATGTCTTTTTGCCAACAAAATCTGCAAAATTTCTTTTAATTTATGTAACACATCGAATTCAGTTCAACTAAAAATTTATTTTTTTCAGTTGATGACGGGAAAAATGTATTTTTCGCTGATGCCTATTTTATTTAAAAAATGATCAATTTAATCAGATCATTTTTTAAATAAAAACTAATAGCATCATTAAATTCACCATAGTTGAAAGCTCCGCTAAGAAACGGAAAAAATTTTTATCTCCATTTTAGCAAATTTTTGGCATATAAAACGCTGAGTTTAAAAATATTTGAAACAAATGCAAAAAAATGAAAAAAACACACATTTTACCTCTTAAAGGCAAAAACTATTTTAAATCTTGTATTTCCTCTGTTTTTTGAAAACTGAGGATTTGTTGATAAATTTTTTTATTTGATGAAATTTTCAAACTTTGAGGCATTTCATTTTTTTGCATTTGTTCAAAATATTTTTAAAGTCTGCCTTTTATATGCCAAAAATTTGCTAAAATGGAGATAAAATTTTAAAAATTTTTTAAAAAGTTTTTCCGTTTCTTAGCGGACCCGAACTTTTACATTCTTTCTTTTAACTTTTTAAAAAACTTGATTGCTTCGAAAGCAACTGAAATTTTTTTATTTCCATTTTAGCTAATTTTTGGCATCAAATAGTGCTATAAGTAGGGTTGCCGTCCCCCCCCCCGAAAATCGAAAAAATCGGGGACGGGGACGTCCCCGAAATGCAAAAACTTTCGGGGACGGGGAAACGGGGATCCCCGAAAATCAAA
>JAQIXH010000553.1:0-12519 GCA_034700145.1 Panagrolaimus detritophagus | reverse complement strand
AAAAAAATAAAAGTGGCAATCTTTTTTTGAATACCTAACAAACATTTTTAACAAAAAAAAATTTTTTTTTTCGATTCTAGCTTACTGGAGGCCATTCCAGTTAACTGGAAGGATTTTTCCAGTTGATGCGAGGCCTACTTTATTTAACGCGCATATAAATTTTTTTTTGCACTTTAAAAAATATTTTCTTTCAACATTTTTTTCCTTTTTGCAAAAACACAACAGCGGTCACAAAAAATTGTGCACTTTAAATACGCTCAAAACAATATTCCTCTTTTTTTCTTCAGTCACACGAAATTCTCATTTTTTCAAAACTAAAAAACACAAGAAAAACACAAACAAAAATAATGTATAAAAGCGTGTCCTTTTTTCTTCAACTTTTTTTGTAGTCCATTGATTGACTAATTTTCTCCGTTGAAAAAAAAAGGCAATGATTTTTTATTTACTTTTCTTTGCATTTTTTGGTTGGTATTTTTATGGATTATATTTGAAGAAGAAAAATTATCCACCTGGACCTTTTCCTTTGCCGATTATTGGAAGTATCTATGTTTTAATTATTCAAGGAATTGGAGGTTTTTCAAATTATCTTTTAACAACTTTTGGCGAAATTAATACTTTATGGTTTGGTCCAAAACCTGCAGTTTTCTTTAACAATTTTAACGATATTCAAGAAACATTTGTAAAAAATGCTGAAATTTTTGCTGGAAGACCAAAATCTCAAGAACTTGATCGAATAATTCGTGGTGGATTTTCTGGCCTGCTAGTTACAGATGGCCAACAATGGCGAGAGCATCGTCGATTTGCAATTCATGTAATGAGAAATTTGGGACTTGGAAAAAATTTAATGCAAGAAAGAGTTTTGAGTGAAGTTTCATGGGTCATTGAAGAATTGGGTAAAAAGGTACAAAGTGGGAATGGAGAAATAAGTATCCAAAATTATATTGATATTTCTGTTGGATCTGTAATTAATTCAATCATATTTGGATATTCTCTTCAAGAGGTAAGGGTTTTAAAGGTTAAAAATAGCAACTTTTAAGTAAATTTCGATTTTCGATAAAACAATAAATTCATTTCAGAAAAGCCTCGCTGAATTTGATAAAATTAAAGGTTTTATTCAGCAATTTTTAAAAATGATTGGAAATCCTGTATATGGATTATTATCACAAGATTCAACAGGAACATTGAAAAAACTTCCATATTTGAGAAATATGTTTAATGAAGCAACAAAACTTGGACATGAGCTTCAAACATTTTTCAATGGTCAAATTGAAGAAAGAAGACAAAAAACAAATTTTGAAGAAGATTCTGAAGCAACCGATTACGTAGAAGCATATTTAAGGCAGCAATATAAAAATGAAAAAAGTGGAAAAAATGAAGAAAATTTGTTTACGTAAGTGAATTTAGAGTTTTTGTTGAAAAAATTTTTCGGAAAATAAAAGTGTTTTGAATTAAAAGTTTCAAAATTTGCATAAAATCCAATAAAAGCTTGTTTCTAATTAACGTGCTTAAAAATGGGTCCAAAAGTAAAAAACAAAAAAAAAATTTAAAAAAAATCAAGCGAAAATAACCAAAAATTTACTCCAAATTTTCTTTTTCAGAAATGATCAATTACTTGGATGTGTATTTGATATGTGGCTTGCCGGACAAGAAACAACATCAAATACTCTGGCATGGATGATCCTATATTTAATGACAAATGCTGAAATCCAATCAAAACTTCATAGAGAACTTGACAAACAAATTGGCTCTGATCGTTTGATAACTTTGGATGATAAAATGGATCTTAATTATCTTAATGCTGTAATTGCTGAAACTCAAAGATATTGCAATTTAATTCCAAATAATATTCCACATCGATTAACAGAAGATTTTGAATTTCATGGATTTCATTTACAAGCCAATACAATGGTAATCCCACAAATTGGTGCAGTTTTAACAAATGAAAAAATTTTTCCGGAGGCAACAAAATTTAAACCTGAAAGATTTATTGATGAAAATGGAAAATTTCAAACAAAACCAGAGTTAATTCCATTTGGAGTTGGAAAACGTGCATGTTTGGGAGAAGGTTTAGCAAGGCTAGAATTGTATTTATTTGCTGCAAATTTGTTTAATCATTTTGAAGTTTGTTGCTTGTTTAAAATTCTTAATTTTTATTTAATGCATTTGTAGATTACCACAATCCCTTCAAATCCACCAAATATGACTCCAATAATTGGAGGAACAAAAATGCCGGAACCATTTTTGGCACATATCAAAAAAAGATTTTGAGAAATTTAAAGGTTATTTAATTTTGAAACTGAAAGACTTTGTTTAAAGTTATATTAAAATAATATATTTGTTTGTTTTAATTAGAACAAATTTGAAAAAAATAAAAAATTATCACATTGAAATTGTTTGCTATTAAAAAACTATAATGATAAAATTTTTGTTTGACAATTTACATTAATTCTAAAAAAGCATTCAACGTTGAGTCGAAATTTAGTTCTCCCGATCACTGATCCAATTTTTTTAATTCGAAAAAATTAAACTAAATTCAAAAAGATAATAAAAATATAATTCGAGGAAACATGAAAAATCTAACAAAAAGAAGAAAAAAAATTATCCATTAAATTTTTTACGATTTTAACACTTCTTTAAAAAACGATGTTGTAATTAATAGCTATTGCTAAACTTTAAAAAAATATCCACATAAAGCTTTTATGGTTCACGTTTACAAAGAAAAAAAATTACATCAAAGAAGAAAACATTTTAAGATGTTTACAAATTCCTTTATGATTAAATTCAGTCCAATCAAGTTTTTGACATTCTTTTGAACAATAAAGTGCCATTTTACAATCTGAACATGATTGAAGGGATTTTGCTTCTTTACCACAAACATGACATAATTTATTAATCATTGAAGTATCTTTAAAAATGAAATCTTAAAAAAAAAGATTTGTGAGAAAAGATTCAACTTACTAAGTTTAACAAATTCTGGACCTTCAACTCGAATGGTACTTTGCCCATCCATTGAAATTCGATGATATGGATTAATAATTGAACTAATAATATTTGGACGAAAAACTTTCATTGCTTCAGGGATATCATATTTTCGAATATCAGTTTCTGGCCAATTGTAAATTGCTAATCTGCAAAAGTTAATTTCTATAATTGTGTAACCAAAGCTGTTTATAAAATTTTTACCGATTAACATCACCATTAAGGTCTTCAATTTTTGTTTGAACAGAATTAGCAATAAGTGGCCAATCAATAATTCGAACTTTAATAAAACATCCATTATAAATTTTATCTTTTGTTGGATCCATATCTTTTAAAGTAATTTCTTTTGGAGATGAATTCCAATTTGGTGGATTTGGGGTACATGGTGGCTGCAAAATAGCTTCAGCAAAAGTAGGTAATCCGTAAGTTTGAGCAAATTTAATAAAAAGTTCGCGTTGTTGAATAAGCAATAATTTTCTTTTGGGATCAGCTTTAATTCGTTCTAATGGTGTACTTGAAGGATAACCTAAAATTTGTTCATAATTAAGTGGATCATTTTTTTAAATTAGAAAAAATTCACTAAATTTCTCACTCAAAACATTATGCAATGAAGAATTCATATTTTCCCGTTTTCGTAATTCTGCAACAGCTCGAACATCACCTTTTTCAACAGCTCGACGCAACCATTTTTTACCTTAAATCATGAATACTGTATAAATTATCAAACTTTTTAAAACAAGTTGTTTACCTTCATTAATATATTCTTGTGTTGGAATATTTAATACAGTACCTACGGCATCAAAATAACAATCTGCTAAATTAATCATTGCTGTAGTATCACCACTTTCAGCAGAAAATTTAAAATAATTAAAAGCCTTTACAGCAGATTTTTCAACACCAAGACCATTAAGATAAAGCATCCCAAGATTATTTGCAGATGGACCAAAATTATTTGCAACAGCTTTTTCATACCATTCTGCAGCTTTTCGATAATCTTGTTCAACTCCAACCCCCTCGACATAATATAAACCAATAGAATGTTGAGCTTCACCAATTCCACTTCCACGCTAAAAATTTAAAATCATAAGAATTTGTTTACAGAAAAGTAACCCTTTCTTTTGTCTGGCAAATTAAAACTTTTCGGTTTAAACAAAAACGGTTTTCATAGTTTTTTTAGCATCACATGGAACATCGTTTTCCTTAAAAAACAGAAAAAAAACATGTTTTTCACAGGAAACCTGTTGAATTTAACACCCAAAAAATTTTTTTTGACAAACAATAACACGTGAAAAAACATGTTTTTCACTGGGATACTTTATCCATGAATCAAGAATATGTTTATATTCAAATTTTTTTTCTAGAAAATTTGCGAAAAGTGAAAAATGAGTTCACGTTTTTTTTCACATGTTTTTGTTTGTCAATTTGAAAACATTTTTTTGGTGTTTAATTCGACAGGGGCCCTATGAAAAACATGTTTTTTCAAAAAAAATTTTTTTCTGTTTTTTAAGGAAAACGATATCATATGTGATGCTAAAAACAATTGTGAAAACCGTTTTCGTTTAAATCGAAAAATTTTTTTGCCAGGCAAAAGAAAGGGATTACTTTTTATTGAAACACCCTGTACTTTGGAAATGTAATTCTAAAACGAATATAGTATAATTACACATACCATAATCAAAGTCTTTGAATTTGCAGCTTTTAAAAACCATTTCATTGATTCCCCATAATCCCGTTTAACACCTTTTCCTTCTTTGTATAATAATCCCAAATTAAACATTCCTTCTGGATTTCCCAAATTTGCAGCTTTTTCATAAAATTCTGCAGCCTTTTTAAAATCTTGTGGTACAACAAAACCATCACGATATTGATGACCTTTAAGAACAAAATCAAATTTTGGAAAATTTTTTGCATTTTTTTGTAAATCATAAAATTGCTTTTCAGAAATTCCCAATTGATTACACACTTTTTTTGCATCTTCTTCTGGTGTAAGTGGAGCAAATGCTGGATTATTCTTTTCTCCTCGTAAAGTTTCACCAATCTAAAATTATACAGGGTGATTCGAGAAATTTTCCGGTTTTTTTTTGGATGGCAAATTTATACTGTTAAAGTTATCAAAAAACGGATTGCGGTTGTGTAAATAACAAAAATATGATTTTTTTATGATGCTAATATGAAATTATTCTGAGAACAAAAATTTTCGATTTTCACGTCCCTGTCAAGATTTTTGAAAAAAATTATTTTTTCCTATTTTTGACACTTTGAAAATTTTGGCAAGGAGAGAGGGTAAGTGAGAATCGTAAATTTTTTTCTCAGAATAACTTCGTATTAAGATCATAAAAACTTATATTTTTGTTATTTACAAAACCGCAATCTGTTTTTTGACAACTTTAACTAGCTACATGTAGAGACGATTTGGGACTTTTTGTTTTTCTATAATATTACATTGACCGTTCACTTTTGGGCATTTACTTTTTATTTTATCGGATTCAGAAAAAAATTCTGCATTTGAAAGGCATAATAACTAAGCGAAAGATTGAGGAACTGAAAAATCGACTGAAAAAATTAAGGTAGTTTCATTTTTTCTTTATCAATTATCATTTTTATCAGCATTTAACCTAATAATTTTTTTTGACAATTCATATTAATATTAAGATTTTGCATTTGTTGATACCAAAATTATCGCATTTGGAGACGTTTGAAAAAACCCTGCACGTAGCTATCTTTAATAGTGCTAATTTGCCCGCCAAAAAAAAACCGGGGAATTTTTTGAATCAGCATGCACATGTTTAAAAAAATATAATTTTAGCCCAGACAAACTTACTTGGCTTCGAACAAAACTAATTTCATCTCGAATTTCTTTTGATCCAGAATTTAATGCCAAAGCTTTTTGCAAATTTGTTTCAGCTTTATCCCATTCTTCTTGAACAACATAAACTCGAGCTAATCGATAATATCCTTTCCACCAAGATGGCCATAATTTAATTGCTTTTTCTGCATCAAGTTTTGCACTATTTATTGAATTCCGAACCAATAAATATGATGCACTTCGATTTGAATAAATTGTTGCTTGATTTTCAGCAGATAAATTAGAAAGTGCCAAAATTTCGGTATAAGCTTTGATTGCTTCATTGTATTTTTCTTCCTAAAAAGAAAAGATATAGTAGCAAAATCAAAGGCATATTTTGATAAAACTACTTGAAACAATTTATTAGCCTTTTCTTTAAGCTGATCAAATTTTGATTGATTTGGATTAATCAATTTTTGGGAAGATTTAAATTGCATATTTTCTGGTTCCTTTGTTTCATCCTTTTGTTGTCTTGGAATTTCAAACATTCCCTAAAAAGAAATATTTTTACTGTAACCTTCGTTCAAACTAATATTTGTTAATCCAACTTTATGAAATTCATGCTTTAAATCTTTTAAAATTTTTCCAGAATTATGATTTTGATATGTTATACTTTGATCATCTATATTATTTGTTTCATTATTTTCAACGGCAGAAATATAAATGGATAAAGTATCGCTGCTGGTATCATTTGAACCAGATCCTTTTTTCCAATTCTTTCCTTCATTTTGAAAACCATTCAAATATTCAGATGTAACTGATTGTGATTCATTTTTATCAAAAGAATTATAAGAAGATTTTTTTGATTGTTGATCAGAATTATTCAAATCTGACAAATCTATTAAGACTGCAGTCCCTTTAAAAAGCTTTTTCTTTAATATCGCTTAATTTTATTTTTGTCACAATTTTTTTCCTCATTTTTGTTCAACAAAATTAATTTATTTTGAAACACAAAAAAAACTTGAAAAAAAGACCACTAAAGATTACAGTAATGCTTTTATTTTTTCAAGAAAGCGACGGCAGCCTTTTATTTTTACCCTTATTTTGATCGTTGGTATTTTTGGATGATTTAATTTTGGAACCAACAAAATCAATTTTGAAATTTTGATTTTGATTCAAATTAAGATTTTTATATTGAGAATCATTATTTGAAATGGAAGGATTTTGATGAATTCCAGGAAGCAAACAATCAGCACTTTTTGTTGCCATCTAAAATTTATGAAGCGTATCAGAAAGGATAAAGAAATAAAATAGAAGCAACAAAAAGATGTAACTCAGATAGTTAAAATGAAAAATAAAACAAAAAAAGATGTAAATTTTTAGAAATAGGAAAAAAGTTTGCCCAAAATAAATAGTAAAATTAGAAGGCGGAGCAAAATTTTTTCTTCTCCATTCTAAATTTCCAATTTTGAATGGAGAAGAAAAACGGACAACATTCTTTTCAGTGTTTAAAATGTTTCTTTTGTTTTTGAAGTTAAAAAATTGTAAACAGCTTCTATTCAAAAATTTTTATTCCGCAAAACTGAAATTTTTAAAAGCAAAAGGTTGCGAAACTTATAATAAGTTTCGCAACCTTTTGTTACTTATTTACACATTTTTTCGCAGAAAAATGATGGTTAAAAATTTAGCGGCCACATTAATGAAAATGTGGCCGCTAAAGTTGCGAAAAAACGAATGAAAAAAATTTTTGGACTTTTTTTTCTTTGAAATTTCAAAGGGTTTCTTTTGTTTTTCAATGTTTTAAACAAATAAGCACACATCTGTTGTTTACGACTTTTTCGTTAATGAAAATTTTTTTGAATCAAAAATCATAACCTTTTTCATTTTCGCGCAAAAAACCCAAGCTGACACCATTTGTTTGCGAAAAAAACAAAAACGATGAAATTCTTAAAAAAAGTTTTTTGAAATGTATTTTTAAGGTTTAAAACAATACTCTGTGAAAAAACTGTAGATACTTTATGATATGGAAAAATAACTTTTTCAATAACGCTTATCAAATCGTTAATCGCATCAAAGAGCCATAGCTTTTTATTTGAGATACTGTAATTTTAACATTTGCCTTTTAAAGCAAAAAACAACTTTTTTCAATTATAAAAAAGTTGTAAAAAATACTTTTGGCATTTATTCAAATTTTAAGGTCACAAATTACAAACAAATTATTATTCAAAAATTAATTTTTGATTTTAGTATAATTATTTAGTGTATAATATCTGTCACTTGACTATTTGACCAAATAATATTATTAATATTTGATGGGATTGGAATGTAAAAATTTCTTATTTTTTGAAATAATTTTAAAACAAATTTCCTATATGGAATTATAAAAAATAATGTCGCAATAAATTCCATTAAAGAATGTGATGCAATAATACAATTAATAATACATATAACATTTGCAGTATTTGGAATTTTAAAATACCATGTAATTACCATAAATGAAAAAGGTAACAATAAAAATATAAATGTACATAAAATTTGTGCCAAAGAACTAACAATTAACGATCGTGAAAGTTTTGCAACTGTTAAAGATTCTTTAGATTTAACAAGATAAATAAAAAATATTAATAATGCAATAAAAATCCCTCCAAGAAATGGCAAAATAATCAATAAAAAGAAGCATGCATTTGAAAGATATGAATATGGAACAATTGTAAAAGCTGGTTCAATTAAAAATGCCTCTAAATTATATTCTGAAGTCCATTGCAAGATTGTTTCTTTTGATGGTGAAAAGACATAACTGAATGTATAAAATGTAAGAATATATGTAAATATTACAATTATTGAAATAAATATCATTCCAACTTTAAGATTATACCATTTTGTTAAAGCTGTTGGAAAAGCTAATAAATATCGGGATAAAATTGTTATTGCTAAAGCTCCAAATGTATTTATAACAAGCAGCCAGCCAAGAAGCGTTAATGCCATTGTAGTATTAAATGTGCCATTTCGAAAAAATATTCCCAGCGGAAATCCTCCAGCAGACGGAGAAAGAAAAAGTGGTTTTACAGAACACCAAAAAATCTCAAATGAAAAACACCAAAATGTATGATTAAAAATTAGCCATTTAAAAGACTTTAAATTTTTTGATTGTGTTAAAATTATATAAATTAATAAAGGTGTTAAAAATAGACATAATATTAAAGTAAAATATGAATAATAGTAATATAAATTTACAAAAAATGGATTATGGAGAAGAAATTCTGTTGGAACCATAATAATTTTATTTGTCAAATGTCAAATGTCATTTTTTTAAGAAAAAAAAGCAAAAAATTTGGACGCAGCTGGTTTCTTGTTGACGAATTTTTTTTCTGAGTATGAACAAAAATGGTAATTGTTTTCCACCGGTTTTTTGAAAAACGTATTTGGTTTCAACATCCAAAAAGCACATGGGATATGTAGTGCCTTAAAATCTTGATTATTAAATTTAGCATATTAAATTATTAGAATTTTAAGTAGTTTTTTAATCTTACTTTTAAAAAATAAAACAACCGAAACAATTTTCTCATAAAAACTTTTGTTTTCTGCAATTTCACATAAAATGTTTCTGGAATGAAAGAACAAACTCTTGCATTTTTAATTCAAAACACATTATGGTCGCCGGACTTTTTTTCGTTATAAGGAAACAAAAAGGACTAAGTATAATTAAGTACCACCAAATGAAATCATTTTTTTCTTTCTATTGTTCTCAAAACTTCAAAGTAGCCCATACGCACTTTTGTATTTTTCATATATACTACATATATATAGGATCGCCTGCTACTTAATACTTAAACCAAATACTTTTTTGCATACCTGAAGAGGGGGGTCAGATTTTTTTAATTCGAGGTCCGGTCCCCCTCATCATGCTGGGCTCGACTTTGGTATATGTTAAAAATCCATGGAGGGGCGCTTTACAATATCAGTTTCAACATAATTTTATTCCAAAACAATATTATTATCCAAAAAATATGCCTATGCAACTTCCAATCTTTCGACAACAATATTTTCCTGTCACTCAACAATTCCATCAACAACCACCTCCTCAACAAATGTAACAACGATTCAATCAATCTTTCCTTATCAAAATCCAAATCAAAAATTTAATTATCCTTCATCTTAATGCTTTTGTTGTTTTTTTTTACTTTTTGTGTTTTACATTGTGTTTTCCTGTGTTTTTTATTTTGCTAATAAAGTTAACTTTATTTTATTGTATGCTTTATTATTTGAGCGCGCATTTTAATCCTCTTCGTTTTTCTTGTTTATTGGCAAAAAACCAATAATTTGAAATTTGCCTTTAGGGAAGAAAAAAAAGTTGCCCAAATCTTCTTCCTAGCGCCCATTATCCTGACTGATATAAATAAGCAAACTTGAAAGAAAGAGTAAATAAAAAGGAGCAGTTTTACACCTTTAATTGTCATTGAAGAAAAGCTCAAAAATGTGGAGACATTTAATTTTTGCAGGATTAATTTTTTTCATTCAGCAAAGTTTGCAAAGAACGATTGGTATATTTTTTTATGCGTTAGTTTACAGTCTTTTGCATAAAAAAATTATATTATTTTTTCTTGTGAATTTTTTTAATCGCTAATTTTTAGGTGATCGGGTAAACCAAACCTCTGACTCGTGTTTAAAAGAGTCACAAAAATATAAAAATGTCTACTTTTTTAAAATTGCATTTCCATGGGCCATACCTCCCTCAATATTGGTCATTAGCTGATTCTATAATTTATTCTATCACAATGATGCCTTCAAATGCAACAAGCTATAAAAAATTGGTAAAAAGCTGCAAATACTTTTTTTCTAAAAGTTCTATTTGTGTTACTGATAATTTATTTCTACGTCCGAATAATTTAATTCAATTGTCAACATACAAAAATAAATGGTTAAATGTTACAAATAATTTAACCGAAAATAATCTGGCAGTAAAATTATGGATTACTAATACAATCGGGTCATGTGGTAGTTCAAATTCACCAGTTTTTCCCAAACTTTACAAATCTGATTTCAAAGAGTTAAATCTCTGTCATAAAACAATTTCATATAATGATTTTTTATTTATTTCATCAAAAATTGAAAAAATTGTGTTAATTTATGTCGTTGTAAAAAATGAAGACTCAACAATTGTTCCATTGGAAAAACTTGTAAAATCTCTTCCAAAAATAAAAGAGTTTTATTTGTAAGTTTTCTTTGCACATTTTTACTACATTCTTCCCTTTCCATTTATTTAAGAACTGAAAATCATATGAGTTCAATGATCACATCGAATACAGTCAAAGAACTTTTGATGATTCCATATTTTTCAAAAATTAGTAAAATCTTTTTACATGAAATTCCTGAAACATTTGATACTGAAACATGTGTTGCATTTATGAAGGTAACGACTTTCTCATTTTCTATAATATTAGAATTTTTTGTTTTTAAAAAAGTATTTGGTTTTAGAAAAATAAACAAATCAAATTCTTAATTGATTTTTCTCACAAAGTTTCAGAAGCTTACAAAACTCAACTTGAAGCAATCATTGATGAAATCCTTCAAACAGAAAATCATGATTATAAAGTTCCTTATATCTATTTCCGGGGATGTGATGAAAAAAAACGGCGAGAATTGCGATCACTTTTCGATAATAATTAAAAGTTTGTAATTTTTGCTTTTTGTCTTTTCAAAATTTGTATTGTTTATAAATCTTTCATTTTGTATCAAAATCTTGAATGCTTATAAAAAGATACTTTTGAAAAAAATAAAATAAGGAAATTTCACTTTTTCGAAATCCGAGTGGAATTTTACAAATAATCTCTTATATGTTTTACATTGTGTTTTCCTGTGTTTTTTACTTTGCTAATAAAGTTAACTTTTTTTTGTATGTTTTATTATTTGCGCACGCATTTAATCCTCTTCATTTTTCTTGCTTATTGGCAAAAAACCAATAATATGAAATTTGCCTTTAAGAAAAAAAAAAGCTGCCCAATGAACAATTTACATTTTCTAACCACAACCGTCGTACCTCTTGGCCATCGTTGAAAAGTTACCATATCAGGTTTTCAAAACTTTCAAGAAATATTCAACTTTTTTATAAAAAAAATACACAAAGTTTTTTTTAACATAAAAGAAAATTACACCTATAACGTAAATAAAAAATTTTTAACATCAAAACTATTTACGAATTCAATTTTATTTAAAATGATTGAGCTTGCGATTCCTTTGAGAGATGCAATGTAAACTACCAAAAACATCCATGCACCATTAAGAGAAGACGTGTTTCCTTGTATTACCAAAATAGGATATTTCAAAATCGTCATTTTCAAGAAACAAGAAAATGATATAAAAGTTAGTCCAAGATCGTATTGAAAAATTTTATGCCAAAATTTAACTGCTGGTGACATTTCAGTTTTCATAAAATTGTTAATACAAGATTTCTGGATTTCTTTTTGCAACAAAAATTCTTTTCTCGATTCATCAAAAAGCAATTTTATTTCATTTTGCATAATTATGGGATGTTGGTGAATTTTCGTTGGTGGATCATAGGTTTGTGTAAATTGTGATATGGATTTTTGTTGCTGAAATTGATATCAAAAATATTTGAAATGGACTTTTAAGAAAATTTTTTGGTTTCAAAATTAGAATCGTTTTACACAAATTTTGGCACTTCTTTACTTTTGCACCCACCATTTTTCAATTACAAAAATTTGCATAAAATTATTGAGTTTTGTACGACAATTCAA
>JAQIXH010000552.1:0-12539 GCA_034700145.1 Panagrolaimus detritophagus | reverse complement strand
CTTTTTTGCTTATTGGAACTGAATGGGAAATTGATGGAAAAATTCCACCATTTGGATCTTTTGTATTGGTACGTTTTTTTAAAGCCATTTTTTTTGTAAAATTCGAACATTTCATTGGATTTCAAAAAAATTATTTTTGACGTTAGAGGCTAATTTGATGGATATAGACCAAATCTATGACGGAGAACACGAATTTAAACTCTTTTCTGATTAAAAGTCCCCTGGGACAAAATTACGATATCCCCGTCTCCCCCGAAAATCAATTTTCCTATAAAATGCCACAAATTACATATCAATCGATTTGTCTTGATCTAAGGAGTCTAGCAAAACACAATTTGACCATTTAAAGTGATCTTATCGATGAGTTTTGCAAGAAAGGTCGAATTTTATAAAAAATGGCTTTTAAGTGCCGGTATTGGCACCTCGGCCACACTGCCTTCCTCCTATCTAGTAGAGGTCTGGGTTCAGTCATTATTTTAATAAATTATATGAAAAATTTTAGGCAGAAACTCCAAACGTATTTTTTATTTCATTTGCAGCCGTAATTGTTTCATATGTTATTGTTCTTTTTTGTGGAATTAAAATTTACTACAGAATTCGAAAACTTGAAAAAGTAATAAATCATTGTGACAAAAAATATCAAAAACAAATTTCTATTGTCATGACTATTGAGGTATGCTTTTAAATTTTGTCACAAAAAACTTTAATACAAATTTGTAATAAATATTTTAGGCGTTGATCCCTGTGATAACTGTAGTATTCCCAATATGTTTAGATTTAATTACAATTGTTTCTGGGATTGAAATTCCATGGGGTGGAAAACTAACATATTTATTATGCTCATTAATTCCACTTGTAAACCCTATTGTTAAATTATCTGTTATTTCATGCTACAGAAAATGTATTGCACAATATTTATGTGCAAAAGATAATTCTGTCAGAGATTTAGTTCAACAAACGTAAACAAAAAACTGTTTGGCTTATTTAATGGTTAATTTAGTATAGCTTTCTTAGAGTTTTTTTTTTTAAATTTGAGTTTTTATCTACTGTTTTTTTCTTGTTACAAAAAATATGTTTGTCCTTTTTACAAAATTCTTTTAATATTGTTTGCGTGTGGCCAACAATAATTTTTTGTAATACACTTTTTTGGTTTTTATACGTTGCGTGTCTGAAATAAAAAACAATTACAGAAATAAGAAAAAACGTTTTTCATCAACAAACGTGTGTTTTAAATGCGTTGTAAAAAACTTTATTTTAAAATTTATACCGGCTTTCATCGCAAAAGTCCTTTCTAAACAAAATATAAATATGAAAATCAATAGATATAACATAGAACAAATGTTTAAAAAAAGTAATAACAGTTGTAGTGATAAAATTATCTTAATTGTATCATAACTTTGGGATTCTGAGTATCGGATGCCAAATTCTTTACAGCAACAGAAAAAATACAGGGTTGTAGAATCACGAGAAAAATTGATATCAAAGGATATTTTCCTTCATTTTTGTTTTGAAAAATTACAAAAGGGAAAACACCACAAAAATAAAGATTTTTTCTGACCGCTCTTACCTAGATATACAATAAGAAGGGGAGGCCATTGCACTTTGAAATAATTTATCGGGGAAAAATTCTTACACGCAGTTAATTCCTCACCCTTATTTAAGGGCGAACCATTTTCGTGTGACTGCATAAAAAAGTCAAATTGAAAAAATGCAAGTTTTTGACACTGAAAAAATTAAACCGTAAAAACGGAAACCTTTTTGACAGTCGCGAGATCTGAAAACAAATTTGAGATTTTTGTTTTACCAATTGATAATTTAAATTGAAACATTTTAAATTTTCGAATATTTCTTTTTTTATCTGCCCATCTAAATTATATTAAAATTTTAATTGAAAGAAAAGTTCGATTCTCTATCTTTTTTTAATGGAGAAATTTTCTTCATGGAGTTAAAATATTTTTTAAGTTTTATAACCATAATATTGCCGTGCCACGGATGTTTCCCTCGGCCTTCAACGGATACATGCCCAACAATAGTGACTGGACCAATGATGGCACCGGGTATGTCAAAACTCTTAAAAAAATAAAATAACATGATAGGTTTTTAGTTTGTTATGCAAGTAAATGTTCACTTTCTGGAATTGGCATTTCAATAATCCCAACTGCAGATTCATGTTGTGGTTCAGCAACAGCGGCATGCACAAGAACTGTTCCAGCTCCGGCGCAGACAAAGATACAGGTAAAATATTATCAGCTAATATTATTTTAAATAGGGTTTGTCATTAACCGGCAAATTTGATCTTCGGTAAGTTTAGCGAAAATGCAAAAAATGCCTCCAGATGCACCCAAATTTAGCTTGGAAATGATTTTAAAAGTCTAAAGCGTGCTTAATAATTTAATTTCAAGTAAAAATAACTTATTTTTGGCCAAACATACCATTTTTTGATTTTTCACTGTCGCTATCAATACAATTTCGATCTTCAAAAACGCAAAAAACATGATTTTTAAGAAAAAAGAGCTAAATTTTTGATAGCCTCTGAAAAAATTTTTATGAGAATCAATTTTGGAAAATTTTCATCATTTTTCTATAATTTTTCTCATTTTTCCTACACACAAATGTTTTTAATTAACCGGTAAATCAGCCCTCAGTAAATTTACAGGTTAATTTACCACCGACCAGCCCTAATTTAAAAGCTTGTTATAGTTTAATGGCGGTGGAACACTATACCCATCTCCAAAAACCCTTACCTGCAATGAAGCAACTGGATTTTATACATATGAAGATACATTTGGAATTCCACAGACTGCCACTTCCATTGAATGTGTTTGTGATGCAATGACTTGTATGGCCTCAGGTATTGGACGCATTAGTTCTCAAACAGGTCCAGATTCAAACTGCATTTATACACTTATTGCTGATTGTGCAAATCCTGCACTTATGACTGTTTCTGCAAGTTTTTGGTTCTTAAATTTTTTACATAAATTTAATATTCATTTTTTTAGTTTCTGGGTGATGGATTTCCAAGTCCCCCTGGAAAGGCTATAACATGTCCAGCTGGTTATACAAACTATTTTTTCATTAATTCCGCCTTTACAGAAGAAGAAGTTTTTATAATCGATTGTTTACCGTAAATCAAATGCAAGTCAGTTTATGTGTTTTGACTTTTTGCTTCAATAAATATGCTTTTTTTTATTTATCAGATTTTTGTATTATATGTTCATGATCAAATCAAAGATCGTTTTTTTGTACATTTTTCTGTTTTTCAAAATATAAGAGATCGAACGAAAAATCGTATATAGCTACCTCAATAAAAACAATACTATATTCATTTATAACTGAGTTGTTAAACTTCAACGTCAAATAAATGATGCCAGTACCAGTTGAAACATTACATGGATATTAGCATAAAAATATTTCAAAATCTTTTATTCTAAACAAAAAAACGTTTAAAAATACAATCAGATTTTTAGATAAAATATTAAAAAAGCCATCCACTGAAAAATATTTCGCTATTTTTATCTGTTTTTTTGAAATTTAAAAATCAGCAAATTCTCTTTTATGTTTTTTAATATAATCAATCGCAAAAAAGGAAGAAACACTATCTAGCAAAAAAAAAAGAGAAACGAGACGATTTTTGTTGAGAAAAATATTTTGTTTTATTTATTTGGATAGATATTTGATTTTCTTCAACGCTAGCAAAAAAAGAAAAAGAAAAAGTCAAGTCTTATGAATTTAGAAATAATACAAAAAAACTAAAAAGCTCAAAAAAGGTATAATGTTAGTTAACAGATAAATATTTGAATATTTAAAATATTTTTATTTGAAAATTTAAACAAAACGATTTAAGAAAAAAATAAGACTGAAAAATTTTGTCTTTGAATACTGAAAATTAAAATATTAATGGAATATTTTTAAAGAAAATTTTGTTTAAAATTTTTTTTGTTACATTATAACCAATTCCATCACTTGAAAGAATGTCAATAAAACATTATGTTATGTTTATTCAAGTAAAACATTTAATTGCACAATTTATATCAGATTTTTTACATCTTCTGAATGTTGGTTTTTTTTGTCAAAAATTAAAAACTTTAAAACCCCCTATTATGTTTAATAATATTTTTTTCTGTTTCTATTCTTTCGAAAATTAAAATTTAGCAAAATGCTTTTTTATTTAAAGAATCAATCGAAAAAAAGAGGAAAAAGTACTCTCTAACAAAAAACCAAAAGCGAGACAATTTTTGTTCGGAAAAAATTGTCTCTTTTTCAGCAATCTTAGACACAGGCAAAAAAGAAAAACGAAAATATTATTTTCATCGTTTTCGTCGCTCTTTTTCGGACTAATGTAAGTTTTATAGATTTAGAAATAATAATAAAAAAAATCTAAAAGACTCGGAGAAAATATAGTTAAAAGGTGAACGTTTGAATATTTAAAATATTTTTATTTGGAAATCCAAACAAAGTGGTTTATTAAAAAAAAAACCGGGACAAAATTTTGGAAATAACACAACAATTAAAAAATGAATAGAACATTTTAAAAGAAAAAGATGTATAAAACCGTTTTTGTTTCAGTATCACAAATTGTATAGCCTCAAGTTGCCAGCAAAAGATTATGTAAAGTTTATTAAAATTAATCATGGAATTCAGTAGTTTACATTTTATTTTTATTTCGAATTACGATCGGTAATTTGCCTAAATTCATAACTTTAAAGACGCTACAGATTTTAATCATTTTGTTCGATGATTGTGACGAGTTTTAAATAGAGCGAAAACTTTGTTGACATTTTAACTCCCCAATCTTTCATCATCAGAATTATAAAAAAATAATAATAAAAGAAATGTTAAAACTGACGAAAGCATTCTGTAAAAACATTTTAACGTTTTTTTTTCAAAATCAATAAATAATTTAAAAACTTTTAATGTCCGTTCATGAAATAGGATGACATTTGAATATTAAATTATCTGATTCTAAATGACAAAAATTAAAGCTTCTTTAAATTTTTAATGGAACAGCACCTATAAATACAGATTTTTAGAGAATCGAATATATCGGATTAAGAATGTTTTTTATACCTATTAAACCAAACATTTGAGAATTTTTCATCATTTTAATGCAAAAATCATAATATTCAAACACATTGAAAACATTGTGAAACAATCGATTGAATATTTTTTAAAAAAAATGTTTTCGAAATTTTGACATTAAATTATGTTTTTTTGCAAATTTTTCTTGCTTTACACATTTTCGTCAGACCTTTTGCGAGGAATAAAAAAAACGATGAAATCTTTTTTCTTCTTTATAAAGAAACAAACGTTTCGTAGCATAGAAAAGTAAAAACAAAAAAAGAAAAAAAAATAACGAAAAATTAAATTTTTTTTTTTGAATATTTAACATGATTTATTAAAGATTCTGTAACTTTTGCTAGAATGTTTTTTGAAATATAAAATAAATCATTAATTTTTTAAATTTCGTTTTACTTTTTTGGGATTCATGGAAAAAAAAAAATTATGGTAAAAAACAATTTACATTTAAAAAAGCTTCAAAATTCATCATCCTCTTTTTTTATAAATACTTTCACATCCGAGTTTTTGTTTTCAAAAATATCATATAAAAAAATTTCGTTGGGTTTTTAAAAGTTATGATTACAATAATCAAAAGAAAAATGTTACAGTATTTTTAGTTTTTATAAAATAATGTATCAGTCATCTTTAAATCGATTTTCAGCAATTGTTTGTGAAATAAACACTTAAATATTCAAAAGAAAGCATTAAAAAATTTCTGTTGCATTTAAAACAGCTTGAAAAAAATATATTATTGTCAAAGAGAAAATTTTTGTATCGATCGATCAATAATTGAAAGATCAGCAGACACTTGGTTTTCTGTTGTCAGTTTTGCAACATCTTTTTTGATAAGAAATATCAGCAAAAATTGTATTGATTCTTTTGTTGTTTAATTAAACGTCAAAGAAAAAACACTCTAAAATTTTTTTAATATTGTTTCATTTACCAATTGGTACAATTTACTATATAAAAAAAAACATATTTTTAGCCGGGGACAATCTTATCATATATCTTTTTAGGTGGATATTAAAAAATTAATAAAATATTAAAAAAAAACAAACAACATTTTTATTTTCGTTTTTTCAGTGGAATTTTTGCAATATTTTTTTTCACACACTTTTGCTTTTTTTCAACAAAAAAAGTGTCGTTTTATCTCAAAGGGTTGAACTTTGAATATTGATTTTTTTTTACTATTGGCCAAAATAGAAAAATGGTTTCAGAGCTGACTCTTTTTTTAGTTAAAAAATTGAAAAATATAAAACACGGAAAAGCTGAAATCATATTCAATGTTTTTGTTGCTTTTTTTGCCTGACAGTTGTAAAAAAGCGAAATTTATATGCTTTATTCAAAGAAAAATTAGAGTTGAAATTTAAAGTTTTTTGACCTTTTGAATATTCTATTTTAAAAAGGTGTAAATACATCATAAGAAGTTAAGAATATTACTTCATTAATCGATATTCATGAAAGAATTCAATAGGAGAATGGAACGAAGAAGATTATTGAAAAGCGATCGTTTTTTAATTGTAATATACATTTTATGAAAATTAGTAAATCGTTGAATTAATAAAAAACTATAAAAAAGTTTTGACAAAGAAAAAACATTTTATACTCTTTTTTAATATTGTTCTTTATTGTAAATGCCATTCGTGCAGTTTACTCAGAAAAAAACATATTTTTAGTGGGACAGTCTTATCAACTATCATTTTATTGGACATAAAAAAATAAATAAAATATTAAAAAAAACAAATAACATTTTTATTTTCATTTTTTTGGTTTCATTTTTGCAATAATTTTATTCATACACTTTTGCTTTTTTTCAACAAAAATAGTGTCGTTTTATCTCAAAGGGTTGAACTTTGAATTTTTTCAAGACAGACAAACAAGAAAAAGGAAAGAAATTTTTTTTTGCATTTTTTGTAAGATGAAGCAATTCTTTCTGCAAAGAAAAAGCAAAGAAAAAACATAAAAGATTTTTACAATGACTTTCGCTTTTTTTATATTTTGACGTGTTTGGATATTTTAGATAATTTTTTTCACTTTTTTAAATATGAGATTAACTAGTTTTCCAAGGTTAAAGAACGTCTTATTCCCATTTTGTTTAAAGTTGACCTTAATCTTCATGAACATTTTTAAAAAAGCGAATATTTTAGAAAACGGTATGGAAACTATTTAAACCGTTTTGTTCGTACAGATGAAAATAAAGGAATTAAATAATTTATTCAAATTAATATATTAATTTGAATGTTTTTTTTTTAGTTTTTGAAAAATGACATTTGTTTTAAAAAATGGATTTAAAATCCAAATGCGGAATATTCTGTTTTTCTTTGGTGTAAGCTCCCCTTTTTTAAGCAAACGACTTTAGCATGACTTAATCATAAAAAAAATATACAAATCATAAACTTATATGAAAGAAAAAAAAGTTAAATGCATGGAATTTATTTATTTTGTTTCCAATTTTACACATAATTTTAATAGGGATGAATTTTAACAAACTTTTTCTGCGCTCACATTTTGCAGCACATCGAAAGCATCGCTGTTTTTGAATGTTTCGTAAATTTTATTTTTTTAAAAAAAAGTAAACAACAATTTTTTTGCAAATGTGTTGAAAAAAAAGAAACGTTTCTAAAATGTTGTAAGATGCAATTTTTGATAGTTTTTTAAATATTTTATTCCATATCAAAAATGTATGACAACTTGAGCTTTTTGATTAAATAATTAAAACGAACCTTACCGACAAATTTCGAAAATGGATACCAATCCATTAATAAATAAAATAAAAATTGGAAAACGTTTCATTCCGAAAATAAATTAAAGATGTTTTTATCTTTAAAAATATTATTAAATGGAAACATATCTGTTAAATCTCTTTTTTTTAATCACGTTATGTGATCCAATATTTTGAGGAACTTTGTTTTGGCAGTTTTAAAATTGAATTTTCTTTTTCACTCAAATGTGAAAATCATTATGTCTATTTTACCGAAGCAAGGAAGCAACAAAATGACAAATCATATGATTACCTATAAATATTTTGTCTTTATAGACTTTAAAAATGAAAGATTTTAATTTTAATTATTATGTTTAAATAGTAAATTTTTTTTGTCTTTTATTAAATAATGATTCAATCAAATGTTTTATGTTTTTTTACCTTTAATTTTAAAACATTCCAACTGATAATTTTTCGCATATTTTTTTGTAAAATAAGCTGAATATTTTTATATGCGTAAAAGCTTGAAATAAAATATTCAAAAATATTTTGAAAAAACAGAGATGATTTTTTCAAGTGTTGTTTTAGCAAATATCTATTTTGCCTAAAAATTGAATCTTTCGATGCACAACTGTGCTTATGGTTTGATCTTTTGAAATAGAGAAAAAATAAATTCAAGAAAATTCTTTTTTCTTTTACGCTATTTTTTTAGACAAAAAAAAGAAGGGGAACAAAACATCACTTGTACCAACTTTTTGTTTGACATTCGTTTTTTTCAAAAAAATATAAAAACAAAATTATCGGCTTTTTTCCAAATTCAAAAAAAATCAGAAAAGGTGCATTGTATGTTGGTTCGGTTGAAAGCTATTTGAATATTTTGTTTTATCATTCTTTTGTTAAGAAAATCCCACATTTTTATAAACTGCAATAATATTTTGTTACCTGATCGATTACGATTGTGATTTGGATGTAAAATAATGTACAAATCATTAAATATTTTACTAATTTCGGTTTTACAAAGACGCATCAAGATATTTTTTATTATAAATAGTGTCTTTTTATATATATCTCAATGAAGATGAAAAGAAATGAAAAAAAATTATGTGATAAAACATTTTTTAATGTTCCTTGAATATCTTTTTAAATGCCAAATTTATGCATTGGTAAAACTGCAAAAGTACAGAAAACAATTTATTTAAATATCTAACATTGATACAATTAGTTAAAAAGTAGATATGACATATTCTTTCTTAATTTTTTACCATATTAAAAAAAAATGATGTAGCTAAGAAAAAAAAACATTTTTTAATATTGTACAGTTAAATGACGTGCAACAATGAAAGCTATAAAAAACTATTCAAAAATCACTAACAGTAAAGGTCCCGAACTCACGTTCGGGTTTTGGCTCGATATATGGCCTAAGTGATAATTTTTTTCGACTGATTTATAGGTTTTCGACATCGCTGAACACGATAAAATACTTTTCATTAAAGATTTTGATTCAAGTATTATGCAAAAATCTATAGCTACAGTATCTGATTGGTGTGAATCAAAATCTTCGTAAGTTTTTGTATATATCATTCTAAGTTTTTCATACCCCATATCTTGAAATTTAGCAAGGAAATACCACTTGAAAAGTATTTTATCGTGTTCAACCATGTCGAAAACCTATAAATCAGTCGAAATTATGCCAAAAAATTCAAACCCAGTAAAATCGACTTTTGGTGTTGAAGGTAATGAGAGCATCTTTGTGCCGCTGTTAAATTCCAGGTATGAGGATTCCGCAGCTGATTTTTTGCATGAATATTTCTCAATACCACGCCTATCACTTAGGCCATATATCGAGCCAAAACCCGAACGTGAGTTCGGGACCTTAACGGTAAGATGTTTTTAATGTTATTTTTTTTGAAATTTGGATAAAAACAACAAAAAAATATTCAAAAGACATATATTAAAATACAAATTCAACAGGCGACAAACAAAAAGAAATATAAATGTAGCTTTCCCTTTTTTCACTTATGCTTTGCAAAACGATGAAAGATGAATATTGATTTTTTTGTTTTTCGCCAAAATAGAAAAATGATTTCAACCCTGACGCTTTTTTTAGTTTAAAAAATTGAGAAATAAAAAACGCGGAAAAGGGAACAAAAGCTCAAACCGTATTCAGTGTTTATGTTGCTTTTTTTGCCTGGCAGCTGTAAAAAAGCGAACAATATATGCTTTATTCAAAGAAAAATTAGAGTTAAAATTTAAAGTTTTTTGACAGTTTTGAATATTTTAGTTTAAAAAAGTTTAAATACATCATAAGAAGTAAAGAATTTTACTTCATTATTCAGTATTCATGAAAGAATTGAATAGGAGAATGGACAGAAAAACGTCATAAAGAATTGATCGTTTTTTATGAAATGGTGATTGGTATTGTCAATTATTGGCTTTTTAATGATTTAGTAAGCACAGTTAATTGTAACATATGTATAAATTTTATGAGAATTAGTAAATCGCTGAAAGTAATTGCAAAACGTAAAATTATTATTTTGCTTTGTTTAAATACATTTTTTTTATTATTTATTCAACAAAAAGTACACTATAATCCTATAATAGCTTACATTATTTTAAATATCCTTCTGGCTTTTATTTATTTGGAGATTTCCTACAAATAACAACGAAACATTAGCGTATCATTTGTTGTGTGTGTGAATCATCTTCAGATTAATTTTCGGCAATTGTTTTAAATAAACATTAAATGTTAAAAAACAACAACAAGCACAAACTTAAAAATCAAATAAAAATTTGTTGTTATATTTTAAAGAGCTTCTAAGAAGTTTTATTTTAAAAAAGAATTTTTTTAAATCAATCTATTCACTTTATTTGCTGCTGTCAATTTTGCAACCTCTTTTTTAGTAAAAATATCTGTAAAAATTGTATTAATTATTTTGTTGTCCATTTAAATGTCGAAAACTTGTATTTTAATAAGAAACTATAAAAAAATTTTGACAAAAACAACGTTTTCAACTCCTTTTTAATATTGTTCATTAACATAATGATTTCTTGGTGCAATTTACTCAATAAAAAAAAATATTATTTGCGAAATGGTCTTATCATTTGTCTTTTTATTGGAATATAGTAAAAAATAAATAAAAGATTAAAAAAATCAAAGAATATTTTTATTTTCGCGTTTTTTCAGTGGTATCCTTGCAACATTTTATTCATACCCTGTTCCCCTTTTTTTAATAAAGATAGTGTCAGTCCAAGGTTTAGACGTGCCTGAATTTTCCGCAGAACATTGTCTTTGCTTTTTTTGCAACGTTGCAAAAGATCAAAAATTCGGGGACTAATATTTTTTCTAATACCAATGTCGAAAAAAATTGTTATACGACAAACAAGTGCTTTTCTCTTTTTGCTTTTTTGTCCGAATTTTGACTTTTTAAAATATGAACGATCTTAGTCGATCCGGGTTCCCAAACACTGCCGTGGAGAAAACGTTAAAAGGGAAATCATTTTTTTTTGTTAAAATTCAATATCATTAAAACTTAAATAAAACATTCTTTTGCTTCCTGGTTTTGAATGAAAAGCAGGGGTCCGTTTCATAAAAGAGGAAAAAAAATATCTTCCATGCGACTTTTTTTTAGTCGCAATTCGCGGCGGGAACTTTTGAGCAAAGAAAGAAAAAATTGGACTTTTTTTTTTATTAAATGCATCAGTATTAATAAATAAAGACTTTTGGATCAATAATAAAACAAATTGTGATAAACCAAGTATCATTTAAATTATTTAAAAAATGCACAGTTATCATTTATTGGTTAATAAAATTATGAATGCTGTTAACTGCAATCATCCTGAAATTGCTCAGCTGATTGATGATTATATTCACCAATGTCCAGGATAATAATATTTTTAGCGAAATTTTCTTATCATATGTCTTTTTATTGGATATTAAAAAACAAATTAAATATTTAAAAAATAAAAGAACGTTTTTATTTTCTCGTTTTTTCAGTGGGATTGTTGCAATATTTTTTTCATACCCTGTTCTCCTTTTTTTAATAAAGATTGTGTCAGATTTTTCGCACAACATTGTTTTTGGTTTTTCTGCAACGTTGCAAAAGATCAAAAATTCAGGGAATAAAATTTTTTTTCTAATGTCATTGTCGAAAAAAATTTTTATACAACAAACATCTGCTTTTCTTTCTTTGCTATTTTGTCCGAATCTTATAAAAAAAATGTTTTCAAGTGCTGTGATATGATTTTTTGAATATTTTGTTTTAACTGCTTAAAAAATTTTCAAGTGTGTAAAAGGCTTACAATTACAAATGAATTTTAGTTGCACAGGAATAATTGAAAATATTATTTGAGAAAAATGAAAAATTTGTGCCACATTTATTATGAAAATTTAAATTTTTTGAAATGGAAGAAACAATGCTTGATTTGACCAATTAAAAGTTATTTTTGATAAGCACTGATAAAAGATACATCTGTTTTATTGATTTATTTAGTTTTTCACTTAAGTATACCAAAATTTTCAAATTTTTTGTGCTATAAATGGAAGCAAATGACTTAAAATACAGGATGGTTCAAGAAATTCCCCCCTTTTTATTTGGCTGACAAATTAATATTGTTAAAGTTATCAAAAAATGGATTGCAGTTTTGTAAATAACAAAAATTTGAGATTTTTTTGATGTTAATACGTCCCCAATTTTGTCATACCCTTGTCGCGAAATATCTCTTATATTTCTCGATTTTTTAAATTGTTATCTTTTTGATATATCTTTGCTAACTTTGAAAG
>JAQIXH010000551.1:0-12540 GCA_034700145.1 Panagrolaimus detritophagus | reverse complement strand
TATTAACTTATTTGATTGTGTATTAATTTTCTATCTTAATTTATTTTCTTAGCATTTTTAAAATCCCTTTTTTATACAAAAAAAATTAAGAAAAGACAAAATGAAATTTTCAAAAATTCGCCATATTGCAACACTATTTTGAAACGACAAATTAAAATAAATTTTTTATTCAAAATTAGATTTTAAAAAAACTCAACAATAATTATAACAATTTAAAAACAAAGTTATTTGTTTCTTTTTAAATTTCTTTGCTTTTCAGCACTTACAACAATTAATTCTTCAAGAATCCCTTTACGCTTACGAACCATATCAACGTAATGCCGAGCTTGACTAACAGAATCACCTTTAACACCAAATTCTTCAATTTCTTCTTCTGTTGTTGGTTCCCAGAATGGATCATCTTCAATAAGCTGCCAATGAGAAAATTCCATTTGTGCTGCTGCCATTCCAGAAGTTTTTTTACGTAATTGTTCACAAAATGAAAAAGATTCTACAATTGGCATATATGATTCAATTTCAAATAAACCATTCATTTGATTCATATCTTCTCTCAAAACCTAAAAAAAGAAATATAAGAATACAGTGTTCAAAAAGTTTTTACTTTTGCTCTTCTCTGCGCCAATACAGTATGAACTTTTCCAAGTGCTTGAGATGAAGTTTGAACTTTGCACTTATACATTGCAGCAACAAGTCGACGAGGATGTTTATCTAGAGCTGCTTTACAGGTTGCTTTCATTGCAGAAATAAGTTGTCCATGAATTGAAGGATCATTTAATTCTGCTAAACTTTTAGCTTCAGCAACTTCTCCATCAACAGGTTCAAATTTCCATTCTTCAATATAAATGCAGATACCTTGAAGAGGCTCTTGACATAAAGGTCCAGCGCTCATTGCAAGATCAAATCCAGCAACAATGGCTCTATCAAGCGGCCAATATGTTTTAGAAGTGTCTTCTAAAATATAAGATTTTAATTTATTAAAATTTCAACCTAATCAAACTTACTAATATCCCACACAGAAGGCCTATCATATTCTTCAATACCATTGACTAGAATATTGTATTTAGCTTTAAATGGACCAAAACTCCAAATGTTATCAACAATTTTCTGAATAAAATCTTCCTTCTTCTTTGCCCAAATTGTTCCTTTCATTTGAGGTAAAGTTTCTTTGAAAATTGTTCCAAGACCAGTATATAACAGTTTCATTTGTTTGTCGTCCACAGTTCTTTCACGAATTGCTTTTAAATCTTTATCATGCTTTTCAAAAAATTTTATAATTTCATCATGAAGGGGAATAGCACGAAGTTTAAGCCGAAGTCCAAATTGACGCATAAAACATTCCTAAAAAGGCTGTTTACAAATTGGAAAAAAACGGATATAAAGCTTACTGTAGCATGTAATGCATTTAATTTTGCAAATGAGTTTGAAGGATCAGGAATAATTGTTTCAAGAAAAGGAACAATAGGTTCAGATACAGAAATATTTATTAATCCCATATCATTTAAATCCTAAAAACAGTAGCTGTTGATAAATCTAGAACTCCTAACCACTTACTTGAATGCATTTTTGTAAATGTACTTCCCCTGCAGTAATCAATGCAAGTTCACCATTTTCTTGTTCAACAACACGTACAGCAGAATCAAGAATTGCCAACTGTTTTAAACCTTCTCTCAAATCATTCCATTCTTCTGTACTACCAAGTGATTGAATTGATACCCGTACTAAAGGTTCCAATGAAGCAGCAGAGAAATTCAAAGGTTCAGTAATTTTTTCAGAGCATAAAGTTGTTCCAGAAAGCCAAGTAGAAAGTTCAATTGCACAAATTGAGCCAGCTGGTGCCACAGTAAGAGGAACAAGTTCACGACCAAGAAGAGCATAAACTTTATCAACTTCAATTGGCTCAGAATCATCTGCCCCAACAGCATAAAGTTTAACACCCTCTAAAAGTTACAAGAGTACGGTAAAACAAAGAAATAAACTAACTTTTAATGGAACCGCTCAATACTCGACACATTGCAACTTTGCGATTTTCGAATTTTAATAATTTTGCAGCAAATGCCAAAGCTAAAATGTGATAATTATATTATCATTTAAAAATTAAAAATGTTTACCCATTGAATTTTTGTCACACGCACGAACAACTTCATACAATACATGTTCCTTGGAATTTGTAATCATTACAGCTCTTTCTTCGTCATCAAATGCAACTTTAGCTGATTTTGCTTTTAGCGTTGCTTTAAGCACGGCTTTGGTAAGCGACATCCAATTTCTCATAAATTCATCAAAAGCTTCATCCATTCTTTTTGAAGTTATTGGAGGAATTCCCAATTTAGCAGTAAGAGATTTAAGCTTCTCAAAATCTTTATCCATTAATCCAACTTTATGTACTTCCCAAACAGGTTGTAATACCAACTGCTCAAACAAAGATTTCTTTCCTTTAGCTTCGGCATCAGGTTTGATTTTTCCACCAGCAAGATAAAAATCCGAAAATAATGAATCAACAAGTTCTTTTTTATCAATTCCAAGTTTCGGTGACCAAAGTGTTGCAAAATCATCCAAAGAAAATGCAAATCCATTAATAGCTGATGCAAATAAAACATTTCCTTTAGTGGGATCAAAATGTAACTTTTCTTCATTAGCTTCCATTTTTTCCATATCTTCTTGTTCATTTTCAAGAAAAGTACCAGTAATAATTTGGGATAAGCAACTGTTGACATGTTCAATAATCCTTTGAATATGACGATATGCTTCAGTTTCAGTCAATTTAAGTTCAACAACAAGTCGATCCAATTTATTGAGAACAAGGACAACATCTAAGCGACTAAGAAACGATTGACGAAGTAATGATTCTGTTTGTGAACAAACACCTTCAACAACATCAACAACAAGAATTGCAACATCGGCAAGATTAACAGCAGAATTAACTTCTGACCCGAAATCAACATGTCCAGGAGAATCAATAAGATTAATAAGAAATGGTTCATGATATAGAGATACTGCAGATGATTTCATTGTAATACCACGAGTTTGTTCATCTTCTCTACTGTCCATATAACGAAGTTTACCAGCATATCGAGCTAAAATTAAAGGAATAATAGTAATTTAACACCAGCTGAATAACCAATAAAAATACGATATTTCTTTTAGATGTACTTACCAGAAATTATTCCATTAGATGAGATTAAACTATCAGCTAAAGTAGTTTTACCATGATCAACATGAGCAATAATACAAACGTTTCTTATATTCTGTGGATCAATCTAAAACAGCATTTATAGGATAATGAAATTTTAAAGTTTGCAAAAAATTACCTCAGCAAAAGCTTTCTTAAGTTTATGATCTGTTTCTGATTCCATTTTTGAGCTATTTTCATTGCTAAAATAATTAATTAGATTAAAACAAAAAATAAAAACAACATGTACAGTTTAAAAGTGTAGAAGTAAAATACAGTTCTTTCGTTAACAGTTTTTTTTGTCTGTCGAAACTTTTTTAGTTTGTTTTTTTGTTCAGCAAAGAACGCTCGAGCGTTTATAGAGTAGTTAAATGTTTTCCCTTATGTTTTTTAAACTTTTTAAAATTATAATTTATTTCTGTAATCATTTGTGATTAATAATCGATTATCAAACTTTAACAATGTGTTTAGTAAATCATATTTTAAAAGTAGAAACAACACAAAAATGCTGTAAATAGTTTCCTTCTTTTTTATTACATTTATTCGTTTCACGAAAGTGTTGGAATTGGTTCATCGGATAAAAAAACTTTTGGATAGAGTGTTTTTCTTGTCAGCTTTTTTTCTTTTCGTGTAAAAGATTCTGGAGGTTCTCGATCAATGAATGTAAATGTAATTATTTCATAAATTGTTACCATTGTTAAACCAAAATATAATCCCATTATTCCACCAACATCTGCTAAAAAAAATTTAAAACTCCAATAAAGTTAATAGAATTACGGTAACTAACATAAAAAATTCCAAAATGTATAATTTTGAAAGTATTCAATTCTTGAAAATCTTTTTGTTATAAAACTCAAAGTTAATTGTGCCAAGCTTTTTAAATGGAATTCAATATTGTACCATTGAAATTCTTCTAAATAATCTTGAAACTTTTTCATTATTTCTGCATTTTTAATATTATCAGCTTGAAAAATCTTTAGAGCCTAAAAATCTTTGTCCGTTATATTGTTTTCAATAGCAAAATTATAACATTTAATTTTAATAAAATGTTTCTTCTTTCATCGGTAATATAATTTTGATTTAAAGCAATTTGAATATTTTTCTTGAGATTATTTAACGCTTCAAAAGTTTTTTGTAATTTTGAAGGAGTTCGATAATGATTTATTATTGCTGGCGGATTTGGTATAGCTCCAAGGAGGAGATTGACTTCGATACTAAAATCCAAAATGTAGGTTTTGTTGTACTAATTAAATGATACCTTCGTTGATTTATTTCTTTTCTCGTTGGATCATTTTCCAAACTTGAATTTATTCCATCAATGATGTAATTGTAATAATTTTGTATTAAAGAATCAACAGCGGATTCTTTTGCCGAAAATGATTCAAAGTGTTTAATCAGATCCGTAAAATTTTTTTGTATCGGTCTAAAACAAAATTTTCTGTTAAGTTTGTTGATGCTAGGACAAAAAGAAAAAAGACAAAAAAATTTATCAAAGTGCCGATTTTTTACCGCTTTTGATAATTTTTTTTGTCCGGTTTTTTTGTCCGACATCCAATTTGTTTCAATGAAACTATGCTTACAATTGTTTTCCTGATAATTTTGTGACTAAAAATAAAATTTTCCAAAATTCTTCAAATATTTCTTCCAAAAAATAAACAGCTTCCCAAAGGGCATGATTTCCAAGTGGAAAAACTGCAGATGTTTTATCAATCGTATTTATTAAATAATTAATTGTTGAAACAAAATTTTCTTTGATTTTTGTCATTTCATCCGTTGAGACATTTAATAAAGTAATATTGAAATTATCTAAAGTTGTTAAACTTCTATAAAATTTTGATATACATGGATTTGGGCAAACATCTTGTCCTAGAATTACAAGTTGTAACGAGTAGATGAATGAAAATAAATTTTTACCAGTTGATGTTTTTTGTAATAAACATAATATAGAATCATGAACATTACAAATTGATTTTTTAACTCTTCCAAAATTATCTGATTTTCGTAAAGGGTTATCGCAATGGCAATTTTTTCTGGTATTATAACATTCTTCACAAATCTTAAAAATTTACAAGTTTTTATCAGACAAAAAATTTCGAAAAATATTACCCTATCATTATACGGTTCTCGAGCATCAGAGCATAATGATGGGTATTTCGAAGTACAATCATAATCCTTAAATTTATTTAAAGCTTCTGTATTAATTTTTTTTTCAAATAGTTTCTAACATTAATATCAAAACTTTCTTTAATTTTAATTGTTGTTTGTGCATTCGGTAAAAGTACAAATTCATTTGCACGATAATTATCAAAAACAAATGACGCAATTACTCCATCATCAGACATAATATCAAATGCAAAAGTATTTAATAAAAAATTTATAGAAAGTAATGGTTTTCCATCTGAAAAAAATATTGTATAATGTAATTATTTTGAAATCAAATGATACCAAATGGATTATCTGTGATAAATTGATTCAATCTATATATACTACATTTTCCATAAAGTGAATCCCAATCTTCTGTTACTGTAAAATTTGTGCTTGATGACCTTTAAAATTATTATCTGTTATTTAAAAAAAATTACGGTATTTACCAAACAAAAAGTTCTTGTTTGTTATTTGAAAGAAATTCTTCAAAATTTTCATTTTTTATTTTTTTAAATTCAAAAAATGCTTTTTTTATTCGGCAACAATAAAATCCTTCAATGTTGTTTGATTTGGGATTATTATTTGAATCCTAAACAATATGAAAATTTGTTGTCGTTGCATTTTTACAAGCTTACCAAATACTCATTTACCAAACAATTATCCTGAAAAATTTAAATTATTAATTACATTAATTTGTTCACAAAACAAACATAGTCTCGTTTTGCTTGAAGCATTTCGGGAACCGTTAAATCTTCAATATTTGTTGAATTTGGTGGAGACTATAATATTTTTAAAATACTGTTGATAATATCGTTCTAAAATTACTAACCCGAAAAATTGAACAATAACTTTGATAAAGTGTAACATGCTTGCAATCATTTTGTAATTTATAAAAATCAGATATACAATTTCTTCCTTCAAATGTAATACTGTTGCCTTCTGTCATAAAATAATAAAGATATGGAAGCTTTTCTCTTTTTAACATATCTGCTGTTACACTAAATTAAAAAGCAGGCTACATAAAATCTATTATAAAAATTAACCCTTCAATGTCGTAAAGATATAATAAGCGTCGAGAATCTTCATGAAGAAGAGATAAAACATCTGGATCAACACTTGCCCGACTTAAATTAGAATTTTCAGTTTTGATTTGTTTCATAAAAAAATCTTACGCATTTTTACTTTGATGACAAAATCTTACTTTTGGTAAATCCATTATTTCATATTCACCTTGATGAACTACCGTATTCTTTTGTCCTGATGGATTAAAATATTTAATAAATGCTCCACTAACATTCCAAAAAAGTCCACACGTTGCTACAAACATTATTGTTGCTGTTGCAATACTGTAATAATAATGAATTTTTTTCACTTTTAAAAGTTGTAAAACTTACCGCATTGTCCACGAAAATTTGCTACTTAAAAGTCGAAAACCATTTATTGAAGTAAAATCACAAAATTGATCCCATTTTGATTTAAATTCATCTTCTTTTATAATTGGTTTGGACTTCTTTTTTACCTTTTCCACCGTTGATGAACCCTCATAATTTAAATGAAAACTATTTTCTGGATCATCTTCATGATGATGATGATGAATTTTATGTGAAACAGTTGTAATCAAATTTTTAACTTTCATGTTAGAAATTTGTAAAAAGTGAACATTTTGTGAAAATGTTTTTAGCTTATATTGGTTTAAGTAATCTGTAATTATTGTAATCAATCTTTTCGTAACTCCTGTTTCTGAAAAATAAATTTGGATGTTTATAACAAAATATTTTTGATTTATTTTTTTGTTAGCAAATAATAGTAGCCTTTGGTTAAAAAAAGCTTTTTTCAAAAAAATTATTTTTGGCATGCCACTGGCAGTTGACGGCGTTACATTTTTTGTCGACTTCATTTTGCCAGAAATGCACACTTTTTAAAAAAATACTTAAAGAAAATTGATTTTGTCGATTTTGGAGAGGTCACAAAAATTCGGAGATAACAGGAAGCCATCTTTTTTACTTCTTCTTATTATTTGATCTCATTTATTCTTATTTCGAGTGAATCTCTTTTTTTTGTTCTGTGTCCGGTATAAAAAATATATTAATTTAAGTATGATTAATTCATTATTTATTGTTAATACATCTTGGTAATAATTTATAAAATTATATAATTGTTTTTTGCATATACATTTTAGTGATATTTTACTAGAAAAACATTATAAATCTGTAATACATCGTTCAATATGTGATTACTTTTTTGAGATCCAAAAGAAAGTTGATAATCCAGAGGATGTTTTACCAGTAATACAAACTCCGCATCATTATTTGATAAATATTTATCATAATAGTTTATATCTCATTGCTGTAACATTAAATGAAAGTAAGTTAATATAGAAAATATCCAATATAAAACAAATATATATATATAAATAAATAAAATCAATTTAAGCTCCACCATTAATGGTTATTGAAATTCTTCATCGAATTGTTCAAACATTTATTGAATATTTTGGTGAATGCTCTGATTCAACAATTAAAGAAAATCTTGTAATTGTTTTTGAGGTTTGCATTTCACTGCTTTTAAGTGCATATCCCATTTTCATAATTTTTCAGATCCTTGATGAAGTATTAGATAATGGATTTCCTTTAACAATGGAATTGAATGTTCTTCAAGACTTAATAAAACCTCCAAACTTTTTACGTTCAATTCGTAATCAAGTAACAGGTGAAACAAATCATTCAGAAGTTTTACCAACTGGACAACTTTCAAATGTACCATGGCGTCGAGCAGGAGTTAAATATACAAATAATGATGTATATTTTGATGTTATTGAAGAAATTGATGCAATTATTGATAAACAGGGAGCTACAGTATCTGCTGAAATTCAAGGATATGTTAGTTATATTTATCCAAAACATATATAAAATTAATTGATTTTAGATAAATTGTTGTTGCAAATTATCTGGAATGCCTGATTTAACAATGAATTTAATGAATCCTCGAATTCTTGATGATGTATCTTTTCATCCATGTGTTCGATTTAAACGTTGGGAGGTATATAATTTAGAAAACAATAGATCAGAGTTATCATAATTTTTTTAGAATGAACGAGTTTTATCTTTTGTACCACCGGATGGAAATTTTCGTTTACTTTCATATCATATTGGATCTCAAAGGTATATTTTGCTTAAAAGATTAAACATTACAGTAATCTTTTAGTATGGTTGCTATCCCTGTTTATGTTCGACATAATATTGTTATGAAAAATGGTAGCACTGGCCGCTTAGAACTTACCGTTGGTCCTAAACAATCTATGGGAAAAATGGTTTGTTGGTTTTATATAGTTTATACCTGCTTAAATGCATCATTATAATTAACAATGCTTGTTTGCTAAATAAAGCAAACAAAGTGTTCCAAATTTTTAACGGTTCAAAACCATTTATTATTAAAAATTTTGTTTTTTTCCCTGAAAAAATTTCTTTTTTTTGTGCAACTAAATAATTTTTTATGTTGTTTACACGGAAGTATTTGGTTTTTGGCGGAAACAAAGAATTTTGCAAAAAAAACTCCCCTGAGAAAATATATATTTTTTTATTTTTTTGCAATAAAAACTTTAACCTCTTTATTTTTAGCTTGAAGAAGTAATTGTTGAAATGAATATGCCAAAGCCAGTACAAAATTGTAATCTTGTTGCAAGTCAAGGAAAATATTCATTTGAACCTTCAACAAAAGTTTTACAATGGAATATTGGAAAGATTGAACTTGGAAAACCGCCAACAATTAAAGGAACAATGTCAGTTAATGGAACGGCAGAACTTGAATCCCCACCAGTTAATGTCAAGTTTCGTATTAATCAACTTGCCGTTTCTGGACTTAAAGTTAATAGACTTGATGTATTTTCTGAGAATTTCCGTTGCTTCAAAGGTGTTAAATATGTTACAAAAGCAGGAAAATTCCAAATTCGAACATAAAAAAAACATTAAAAATTTGCCAACTGATTTTTCACTTTATGTTTTCTAACAAAATATTGCTGTGATTCGCATACTTATAAACTTTCTTTCTTTCTGAATTTTGAATAAATATTTAATTTATTTTTGCAAATTTTAGAAAACTTTGTTTTTTTAAATCATTTTATTAACCGCGGGTTTTTAAAACAAAATAATTTTTATATAAACACAAAGAAATATAAAGAACTAATTAATTCCCCGTAAAAAAATAACAAGTCGCTCCGTAATATACGTTTAATAATAAAAGATAATAAAAATGTTATTAAGATCAATTAGAAATTGAAAAAAAAAGATTAACCGAGGTTACTTGTTTTTGAGAAAATGTAAGCTTTAAAAGGGATACAGTAGTCAAAAAAAATAAAGGGAAAAATGTGATAAACTGGCTTTCGCAGATGCTACTGTATCCCAATTAAAAGCAAAAGAAAAAAAACAAACAAAACACAAAACCATAATTCTAGAAAAGCAAAAATTTACACGGTTTCTAAAAGAAAAAGGAATACAAGTATTTCTGGGAGGTAATTACAATTTTTAGTGATAAAGAATTATGCAAATTTTTTAATAATTATAAAAAAGCTAAAAAATAAAGATATTTTAAAACCGCGTAATTAATTTAAATAAAAAAGAAAACCTGCAGAAAAATAAAATAACTTTCAAAATTAAAAGAGGCGTTTTTTTGTATAGCATTTTTTCAAAAATAATTTGATTAAATTTTTCTAAAAGAAATGAATATGATAAAAAAGAGTAATAATAATAATAATATATGGATATTAGATTTTGAGTATCGTTAGAGATTTTTAAATTAGTATTTAAAAAAAGATATAAAAGCGACAATTTAATAATAATAATTGGGGAAGATTTAAAGATAAAAATAGTAATAAACAAATGAATTCAACTTGCTTGGAATAAAAAATAAAAGTTCAAATTCTAAAAATAATTTTTGCGTTTTTTTCTATTTATCCCAAGCAAGCATAAATCAGATAATAAAAAGTTTTTTCATTGAAAAAATCTTAATTTTTTTGTTTGTAATGGATGGCGCTGAATTTTTTGACACATAAATTGAGAAATGATAACACACAAGCTTATTTACAATATAAATTTTTTTGTTTTGCAAATTAAAACTCTCTCTTCCTTTTTAAGCTGATGGATCTGCAGGTGCTTCATGATCCAATAATTCTTGCCTGGATTCATCTCTTGTTGGATGTAATGAAACTGATGCACTTCTAACATTTCGAATTATTGGTGGTGGAGCTTGATGAAGTGAGATTGGTGGTGTACGGGTTGTTGAAACAGTAATTGGTTGAGCAACAGAATTAATGATACGCTTTTGTTCAGGAGGTGTTCGGCGATGATTGTTTACTGTATGAGGTAATTGATTATTTGAACCTGAGATTATTTGAGAAGATGGATTCGGCTTTGCTCCTTTTGCTTGCGGGGAAGATTGTGATGTTTCATTCATAATAATTTTTCTTTGATCTGTTGGAGTTTTTGTTGTTGAAGATGAAGAAGAAGCTTGTGGAGGTCCATTTTCACCATTTCCATTACCACCTGATGAAGATGTTGCTGTACCAGATGCTCCAGCTGTTGCATTAATTGTTGCTTGTTCAACAGCAAGTTGTAAACATTTTTGATGTGCTTCCATATCATTTATTAATTGCCCAAAAACTTCTTTATATTTTGGATTCATTAAATAAAATGGTGAAACAAGTGACCAACATGAACAACACTAAAATATTATTTTGATTAGTTTTGATATTAAGATATTATAACAATTTTAAGAATAAATTGTCAATGTGAAAGTAAGAAAAAGATAATTTACCAATGCCACCACTCTTGCTTCAATTAATCGAACATCAACGTTTGGGGCTGCCATTGATTGAAGGAGATCATCAAATCTTGGAACAACTCGAGCGGTTGCTTGACAAATTACATCGTTTAGTTGAGGAGAAATTGAATTTAATGGAATTTTTGCTAATTTATCTGTTAATGTATGACATAGCTTTAAGACAGCAACACAGTGTTCAAGAATTCCAGAGACATCATAAACCCATTGATTTGAATTTAATGCATTCGCTAAAATGAAAAATGTTAAAGTGTTTAAATTTTTTGAAGATATTTTTGCTGCGTCATAAATTCTACCGTGTTATTTTGCATTATGGTAACTTTTTTAAAAAAGCTAGACGCTATTGAGAAAAACTTTACTTTTACGGTGCTCTTATAGACAACAAAAAACTAATAACTTTTTTCTTATTTCAGAACATTGCTGTTCCGGTAAAAAAAGAACGTTTCTTTTCCGTTAACAAAAAAGGTCACAAATAAACAAAAAGAAAAAGCGCGGTAAAGTTTCGCCTGTCTAGTTTTTGAAAAAAATGCAATATTGTATGATTAATCGTACTTTCAAAACAATATTCGCCGTTTGATCTCACTGGAAAATGTCATTGATTTTTATGTTTTTTAATAAAATAAAATTTTTAGAAATTACTTCTTTAAAAGTATCAGACATGTTTTTTCAAATTTTTTAAGAAGATTTTTGAAAACAAATCGGAAAAAAGTACAATTTTATCCTACGCGGTATAAATTTCGAGCAAAAAAAAAGAAAAAGTCATTAAAATTACGGTAGAATTTATTGCAGATGTTTGTAGGCTTTATTATTTATGAATATTTTTTTACAACACCTGGCGCCTTTAACTTCTACCATGTATTTAAATATTTTTGTTAAATATTTAAGGAAAATAAGGGTATTTTCTCTAAAAAAATACTTACAAATATGGGGTGAAAGTTGAATAATATCATCAACATTATCATGACGAAGCTTTGAAAATCTTAGCGATTGATTAACAAGTAATCGATTATATTCATATTTTCGACGACACATAAATATTAAAATTAATAATGATATGATAAATACAACGCATAATACTGCAATTGCTAAATAAACAACAAAATCCATTTTTTTAATGATTTGATTTATAACTGAGTAATAATAATTTCTTGCAATAATCAAATCTTAAATATCTCATTTCAAAAAATCTTCAAATTCTGTAACATAGAATTTTGAAAACTTTTGAAGAAGAATTTTGGAACCAACAAATAATTACAAAATCACGGAAATGTTAAAATTATTTTTGATGTTTCTCTCTCTCTCTTTTTTTTTCTTGTTTCCTCCCAGAGTGGAAAAATTAAAAAAAGAAGAAGAGAAGTTCGTCAGTCAGGGGGAGCAGTAGAAGATAAAAAAAA
>JAQIXH010000550.1:0-12542 GCA_034700145.1 Panagrolaimus detritophagus | reverse complement strand
ACTCAAAAAATTCCAAAAATTAAACTTCAACGTCCAACTTCAAATAGTATTTTTAGTCGTCGAAAATGTAAACCAAAAATTACATATCTTTCGGATGGCCGAAAACTTTCAAATGGCCAAATTCTTTTCCCAGAATCTGCTTCAACAATGTGGCGGCAATTAATTGTTCGAACATTTGTTCATAAAATGGAAGATGAAATTGAAGATCCCGTTGAACAAATTGCAAAGTTGCATGTTTCTTTACCAAAATTGTCAAGAGGTTAGCAATTTCTAAGTTTTAAAGGGGGACAAACGGCTTGGTAAATTTTGTTCATATATCACACAGCGATAATTTTAAGCCTTTTACTCCTAACTATACTTTCGTTTTCAAAACTTAGAATATGCAGATTTTTACCACAGTTTTTTCTATTGAACGAAATGAGCCACGTTGGAATCAGCTGTTCAGTCAAAAAATGCTTTGGCATTGTGTTTTTTTCTTTTTTATTTTTGTTAAAAAACGAGCATTATCTTTTACGACTGTGCCTGATCTTATTTTAGTTTTTTACATACATTTTTTTTCAAAACTCTCTGCTATCCCACTTGTCAGTTTTTTATGCTGATTAATAATATTAATATAAAAAGCATAAAAAGTTAATATAAGATCAGGCACAGTTGTTTAAGATATTGCTCGTTTTTTTATTTTTTTAACAAAAAAAACTAAAAGAACACAATGCCAACCCATTTTTTGACTGAACAAAAAGAGTGGAACTGATTTGAATCAGCTGATTTCCAACGTGGAGCGCTAAAATGTTACAAAACTTTTATAAACTGTTTTAACAAACTAAACAGTTATAATTTCTAGAAAAATCTGTTTCAACATATTCCTTGGTATCCAACAACCGTATTCTAAATGAATGTGATAAATGTGCAACAGAAAAAGTTTTAACAAAATGGCAACAAATTGCATCTTTGTCAAAATCTTCTGCAACACTTTATGATAATTCAGATTATTTTGTCTCTTCCAACTCTTCTACATCTTCGTCTTCATCAAACGAAACATCCCCAACAAGCAAAGGCAATCAATATTTGACTCCTCCAAATTTAAAAGTAAATCCTGTTAAAAAGTCAAGATTTTCGTTGCCATGAAAATAAAATTATTTTCCAAGTTATGTTAGAGATAAGAAATTTAAATTCACTGTATACATAATATTTGTAAATAATTTAGTAACTACCTCAAAATCAAACCTTAAAAAATTACTGGCTTTTTGGAAAAAATAATTTCGTTATTTTGTGTATTAACTTCTCATTTGTTTTTTTCTGACTATCATTTTCTGCGGGGAGAAAAGTTTTTGCGTTTTTTGTTTGTAATTTTAATAATTGTGTTACAGCATTTCTTTTATAAAAAAAATATAAAGTAAAAATTGGTTTAAATATTACTAGTATTTTAAGGTACAGATATTTTACATTGTTAAAGGTGTTGCGGTTGATGTCAGTATAAAATATAAAACACCATTGAAATAAGAATTATTTTATTTAAGTTAAATAAATTTTTTAAATATGATCAAAATTCGCAAAAAGGACATTAAAAAATGTCATCTTTTTTTAAAATCGAGCAAACAACAATCAAATCAGAAATAAATATTTTTGTTTCGGGATAATCAGTTTGCTAATTTACAACATGGAGAATTCATCACTTGGCTGTAATCACATTTATGATAAATGCAGCAACATATTATTGAAAAAAATGTTAAAATAGTATAACCAAGAGCACAATAATATCCGGCACCAAGTGAATATCCTGATAATAAGATATTGGGAAACAAAATCGTTACAGATAAATAATGTAAAAAAGTATAAAGCAGTGCAGAAAATTGAAGGACAAAAGAGGCTTTTGGGTGTTTTGGCGATAATATACATCCACATATTATTAATGCAATAATCATTACAATAGTTGTGGATAACAATGATGCAATAATATATGTTGGTTTAAGGCTACCACTAAGATATGGATCACTATCCAAAAGATATATATCATCCGAAAGATATATAGAACCAGAATTTACCCACTCTAAAAATTTACATAAAACTGTGATTATCTAACATAATATCTACTCTATTTTTTAATTGAGAGAAATTGCTTTCTGCTTTTGAAATAAGCTAATTTTGAAAAATTATAAAATTCTTACCTATGCCAAAGATTGGAACTAACATAGAAATAGTAAAACCAAGCCCTGCATAATAAATTAACCAAACAGTTATAACCCAACAAAAGAATAAAATATCATTGATTTTAGACATAACAAAATAGCTATATTCGGACTTTGAAACAATTAAAGTTAAAAGAATGTAAAAAATGATTATGTTTTGAGCTAAAAATCTTTTCTCACTTTTATATGCAAAAAATGTAATAAAATTTCGAAAAACGCTTTAAAATAAAAGCAAAAAAATATTTTTTTACAGTCATGCTTTGTCTGTACCTTTTTTTGGATTATTTTGGAAACAGCAGAAAACACAAGTAAAACACAAAAATTTAAAACATTTCAGAATCTTGAATTTTTAAATGATGATGTATTTTTGATGACAGTAAAAGAAAAATATTTTTTATTGCTTTTATTTTCTTTTTCATTATTCAAAAAGCCCATTAAAAACCAATTGTAGTCTCTTTTTTGACATTAAACAAACATTAAAAAAATGAATCATTCACCGTCTGCGTTTTTTCAAAGTTTGAATAATGTCATCATTCATTTTTTTTTGATTTTGGATTCTTTCATTATGTTTTTGGAAACAGCAGAAAACACAAGTAAAACACAAAAATTTGAAACATTTCAGAAACTTGAATTTTTAAATGATGACGTATTTGTAAAAACATATAAATAATATAAATTATTGGTAGTCCTCATTTGTTTTTTCAAGTTTTCATTTTATTATAACAGCAGTTTAAATATTTTTTAACAAAACCATAATTTTACACATAAAAACATTAGTCATTATTTAAAAAAAATAATGACGGCACAGATTAATGCAAAAAAATTAAATACAGTATTTCCAACAGCAAGATAATATCCAAAATTAAGGAAATTACCAGGTAATAAAATATTTGGAAACATATAAAATAACTGATAAATATTGTAAAAAAGCATAACATTGTGCAATTAACATAAAGATAAAAGTTAATAAGCATTCCAAATAACACAAATAAATGGAGGTTTATAATCAAGTTCTTTTGTTTTAAGAATTTCGTCAATAAATGATTCAAGTCGATTTTTATAAGCATCAGAAATACTACCATCAAAGTATAGGCTGAATGTTGTATGTTGATTTTTCTAAAACTAAAATGCATTAATCAAAAATGCATTTAATACAAAACTGAAGTTTACTTTCATAGGAACGTAAAATGCATCGATATCAAAAACTTCAGAAAAATCATACAAAGTAAAATGATTAAATTTAGAAAAATGTGAAAATTTTGTGAGTTCTGTCATTGTTTTTTGAAGTGATTATTGGTTTAGTACTTAAAAGAATTAAATAAAAAACAAAGTAAATATTGTTAGAAAAAACTTACACAGCAACAGAGCGATGACCCAACTTTTAAGTTTACAAGTTTGACACTTTTAAAAAAGTGTCATACTTTTAAGCGTTTGGATTCCCCCATATTCTGGAGATCATTCAAAAAAAGTTTAGGCACCAGAAATTCATTTTATTGATAGCAAATTTTATATTTATTTTGCTGCTGATAATGGAACAAATGATTTTCATCGAATTTATTGCCTTGAAAATCCTACAACAGGGAATTGGACTTACAAAGGTAATCGAGAAAATGTCGGAATAAGCCCAGGTAATTTCAAGTAAAATTTTTATTTAAAAAAGCACGATACATATAATTCATAGAACAAAAAACATTAATGAGAAGAAAAAATTTGAAAAAGCTTTCTAAATTTTTGGATATTAAGTCCAGTAAAATTAATGCCAGGAAGTTTGTAATTGAATTGTTTAGTTTCAAGAATTTTATCAAAAATTGTTTCTAATCGATTCATATATCCTTCAGAAATTCGTTCATCAAAGGTGAGAAAGAATTTTGTATGGGGATTTTTCTAAACAAAACTTTAATTATGTAAATTTACAAAATAAAAAAGCTCACTTTCATGTAAGAATAAAATGCATCGATATCAAAAACTTCAGATAGATTGTATAAATCCAAATTATCAAGTTTCGTAAAATTTGGAAGCTTTGTAAGTTCATTGTTTTTGAAGTGATTTTTGATTGATTACTAAAGTAAAATTAGACAAAATAAAATATACAAACGAAAAAGGTCTTACACAGAAATTTTTTTAGCTTTAACAGCAATTATCGAAGTGTTGGAAAAAAAAGAAATATTTCGAAATCCTTTTTTTTAAAAAATGGATCAAAGGGTCCGCCTCCTTTAACACTCCATTTTCCACAAAAAGTATGCAAATGATCAATAACAAGAATTGGGTTTTTAACGAAGAAATATTTGCATGTTTTAACCATTTTTAGATACAAAGTAGCAAATTTTGGATTCTTTGCAATATAAAAGATCACTGAATCTGGCTTGAAAAATTTTGTCTATGATATGTTGCCATGAATTTAGCACGTTTACAAGTAGCCATCATAGAATTTTTAGCTTTATGTTTTCGATTTGTTGTTGTTGAAGTAATACGTTGAGGATCAGATGAATCCATTCTTCAATTAAGCAATTTTGAGTAAGAGAAAAGTATCACTAAAAAAATAATTGTAAAAATTTTAAATAGAATTTAAAAGAAAAAAAATGAGTTGACTAATTTGAAATTCGCGGTCATATAATTTGAAAAAAATCGTCACAAAAATGAAAGCTAACAAAAATTTCAATGAAACGAGCAAAAAAAACGATCGATGAGAGAATTTTCTCCTTTCAATTTTTATTGCAAACAAAATTTAAAAAATTATAATTTTCGAAAATCGAAATTTTGATTTTGTTGAACTTTGATGTAACAGTATATTTTTTCAAAAAAAAATATATATTGTTCTCGTTTTGCAGTCATTTGACATTTTTCAGTTAAGTTTGTTGTTAAGTGAAATAATCAGTGCTGGCGGTGCACCGAAATTTTTCGGTTTTCGGTTTCTGTGGACCGGACCGGACCGGGCCGAAATTTTTCGGTTTTCGGTTTTGGTGGACCGGACCGAAATTTTTCGGTTTTCGGTTTCGGTGGACCGGACCGAAATTTTCCGGTTTTCGGTCCTCCGGTCCGACATTTTTTCCTTGAATTTGATTTTTTAGACCTTTTTTGTTAAAAATATCTGCGTTTTTTTATCATAATTTCTTCATTGGATTAAAAGTTTAACAGTTTTTACGTGAAAACATGGAAAAAAGACGAAAAAATTTCAAACCGGACCGAACCGAAATTTTTCGGTTTTCGGTTTCGGTGGACCGAAAAACCGGACCGCACCGGCCCGAACCGGACCGAAAAACCGGACCGGAGACCGCCAGCACTGGAAATAATCATATTTAAAATTAAAAATAACATTAAAGATTTTTCCAAACAAAGAAAATTTTTTTTTCATTTGAAATAAAAAGTTTTTGATAAGAAATAAAACTTTCAGCTAGAAAAAAGGTAAAAAAAAGTGAAAAAAAGAATCAATACCTCATTTTTTTCAACTTTTCTATTAAAATTTTTTGAAAGAAATCCAACATGTTAACAAAAAGTGAAATTCCATTTGGGATTGACCTTGGAACAACGAATAGCTGTGGAGCAGTTTGGTGGAATAAAGAACCTGAAGTTGTTACGAATGATCTTGGTTAGTCTATTTTTAAAAGTGGATTTGGGGGCAATTTTAAGATTAAATTCAAGTAATAATGAAACTGAAAAAATTTATTAAATGTTGATTATAATGACATTTTAAAATAACAACAAAGTTTTTTTTTCATAGCTAGCTAAAAAAAAGTTGTGTCTCTCGAAAATATCAAAAAATTTGCATAAAGTTATATTAACTTCATATTTTAATTAACCATTAAAAATTTTGATACAAAATATTAATTGGATATTTTAGGCACTCGTACAACACCTTCTTACTATTATTTCGACGGTGTTGAATCTTTTGTTGGAAAAACGGCAAAAGATAAAAGTGGAACAAATCCGAAAAATATTTATTACGGTATGTGATTGATATATAAAAATTACATAGAGATTTCAGTTACTTTAATAAAAACTTTACAGACGCAAAAAGATTATTATCTAAAAAAATGAATGAACCATTAATAAAAATGTTTGAAACACAATGGTCTTTTGGTCTCAAAGGAAACAGAAAGAATGAAAATTTTTGTAAATATGTTGTTAATGAAACGACAGAATCACTTTCTCCTGTATCGGTATCTGCTGCAATACTGCAATACATGAAAATATCAGCTGAGAAATATGTGAAAACAGCAATTAAAAAAAAATTTGACCCAGAAATAAATCAAGTTGTGATTGCGATTCCTGTATATTTTTCTATTGACAAGATTTTCGCAACTTACAAAGCAGCAAAATTAGCTAATTTAAATGTAATCAGTTTTATAACGGATCCAATGGCAACGGCTATTAATTATATGTTAGAATGTTGTCCAAGATTAACAACATATGTAAATTTATTCATTCTTGATTTTGGTGGAGGAGGCTACAGTGTTGCAATAATAAAAAGTGATAGAAAAAATTTCGAAACATTAGCTGTTGGTGGAAATGCAAAAGTTGGAGCACGAGATTTTGATTATTTAATTTATGAATGGATTAAACAAAAACTTTCAGAAGAGGGATTTGACGTGGAAAATTTAAATCAAAAAAAAAGACTTAAAATTTTGGTTCAAGCTCAAGCGGTTAGAGAAGCTTTAACATTAGGTCAGGAAACTCCGTAAGTTTTAGACTAAAATGTGTTTAAAAAAGTCTATTTTTAAAGGAGGCGGGCTTTTTGATCCGTTTTTAAAAAAAGAAGTATTTCGAAATATTTCTTCTTTTTTTCCAATCCTTCGATATTCGGGCTGTGCCTTTTTTCCACCCCAACATTTCAGATCAATGATTTACGGTGTTTTTCTTTCAAAATTCTTTTTTCAGAACAATTAATTTCAAAAAAGCATATTTAAGAACACTTTTTTTTAGATTTTTTTATTTTGGATTTTTGTCTCAGAATTAATATTCCTTGAAAGTTTCATCCATGTTTTATTTTGCAGAAATCGTTTAATCGCAATAGTCCTCAAATTATACATGAAAAAAATAAAACACAAAAAAATATTTCAGAAATTATTCGTTCTGTGACAAAAATCCAAAAAAAAAATCTAGAAAAAATTATTCTTAAATATGCTTTTTTAAATTTATTGTTCTGAAAAAAGAATTTTGAACGAAAAACACCGTAAAACACATTGATCTGAAATGTTGGGGTGGAAAAAAGGCACAGCCGTTATTCGCGATCAGGCAAACTCTTGAAACGAAAACGCAGCTTCCTTTGTTTTTATTTTTTTACAAAGGAAATATTTTTTCGTTTCAAGAGTTTGCCTGTTCACGAATATCGAAAATCTTTCTTTTTTTAAAAATTGATCAAAAAGCCTGCATCCTTTAAAAAGATTGAAAATCTGATTAAATAATGTTTGCAAATTTTTGTAGCGTGCCTCTATCAGATATTTCGGAATTTGCCAAATCATATATGATTAAAAGAAGTGAATTCGAAGAAATGAGTAAATCCTTGTTGAAAAATATCGAAGACGAATGTCGAAATGCACTTGAAAAAATAAATTTTTCATCAAATGACATCAATCATGTCCTCATTGTAGGAGGCTCAAGGATGCCAATGGTTGAAACAATGCTTAAAAACTTATTTTTGGATGAAACAAAATTTTCAAAAGTTTTAAATCCAGATGAAGTTGTTGCAGTTGGAGCTTCAATATATGCAGCAACTTTAATGAAAGCTTCAAAGAGGCCGGAAATCCTTGGAATAAATATTGTTGAAGTTTTATCAATGAGTATTGGGGTTGAAATTGCTGGTGGAAAGTTTAAACCTGTTTTGCTAGTTAATACAAAAGTCCCATGTGAAAATAATTTTGAATTAACAAACTCTGAAGACAATCAACGATCAGCTTTAATACCGGTAAGCTTTTTTGAGGTACTTTTCTCGTTTTCACCCCCTTCAAAAATTCATTCACAATAGCTGCCGCTGACTCAACCCCCCCCCCCACCCTTTTGAATTCTCAACGTTAACTCACTGATTTTATGCAAATTTATGAATGAATTTTTTGAGGGAGGGCGAAAACGAAAAAAGTGCCTTTTTTGATATACAGTCGAACCTCGATTTTACGCGCCTCGATTTTACGCAAACCTTGATTTTACGCGGTCTTTTCGCGGTCCCTCCAAATGGAAATCCCTGTAAACGGACCTCGATTTTACGCGAACCTCGATCTTACGCGGTTTTTTCTCGGTCCCTTTGTTACGCCAGCTAAAACATAAAAGAATAGACGCCGCCTCCTTTCTCTTCTTTCTCTCCTCTCTTTCCCTTTACTTTTATCTTGCATGCATTTTTAGTCTTTGAACAACCGCTTTTATATTTGTGTTATATTTTAAATAAAGAGAGAGAATTAATAACAGAACCGATAGTTACAATTGGAGGTCCTACACCCGGCCTTTTTGCCTGGTCCCTTCGGGGGTGCCATAAGCAAAAGGGCCAGGGCCCGATGCTTGTCATATTAATTGTGTTATTATTAATTTTTATGGAGAAATATCCCACCCGCTACCACCCAAATTTTATATTAAATGTGAACCTAGTAAACACAATCGTCAACAAACAGTGTCATCTTGTTCTATAAATATCGCCGCTGTACTGCATTAAGTGGATACAAAAGAGGATTTAAAAGACAATGGCTGTCTTTTCCAGGTTGTTTGTCTTTTCATTGTCTTTTTCTGAATTGACTAGTCTTTATTTAATTTTTCGGAAATGAAAAGTTTTTCAAATTATTGATTCTGATTTTAAAATAATTACGTTTAACTTTTTGGAAATTTTAAATACTTTACTTAGATCCTAATTTCTTCTGGCTTACACGTTTCCGTTTGTTTTTTAAAAGTAAAAATAGGGCATTTGAAAAAAAAAAAATAAAATTGAGGTAGTTAGTATAAAAATATAAATGATTATAAGGGACAAATTTTCAATATAAATGAGTAATAATAGCAGTAAAAAGGATTCTGAGCTTCAAATAAAAAGTAAAGTCCCTGAAGCTAACTTCGTGACACTTGAGAACAAGTGATGTGCTAGATATGAAATAATTGGATGAAAGCCTATTATTAAATGAATTAAAAAAGAAAAGTAAAGAAGTAGCCCATTCCCAATTATATGAATTTTTAAGGTAGTTATGGAAAAATTTTAATAGAATAAAAATTGTAGTATATGGAATAAAGAAAAAAATATTAATAGTAATGAGAATATTGAATCCAAAGGTTAACCAAACGAACACTCAGGACTTGTGTAAAAGCCGCTGGCCAGAGAAGGAATTAGCGATTTGTAAAGGCCAAACTCTTAGTCTTTTATCAGATGCTTTAAAAACAAAACAAACGAAATCAGTACCCACAAACTCGAAGACGTTCGATTTGTAAACAGTGATTGCTGTAAGAGGACGCTTTTACACATCATTGGGAAATTGATTTAAAAAATTTTCGTTTCATTCATTTAAAACAATCGTAAGCATCATCTTTTTCTTTCTTTATCTCTTAATGTCTACAGTATACACAGATAAAAAATTTTTTTTTTCTGAAAAGTACACTGGTTGTCTATACTTTTATCGTTATTTCCACTTGACCCTTTCTTTCATGGTTCATTCATTAAGATTTTCAAAAAAGAAATCTGGTAACTCTACCAAACAATTATCCTTTTTGAAACTTTGAAAAAATATATATTTTTCTTTTTTCATTTTTACAGTAAGAAAAATGCACTTTAATCCTAAAAGAAGTTTATTTTTGCAATTTTGTTTTTACGATTTTTGGGGCAATTAAAAATAAAAGTATTAACAATTCTTTCTTTTAAAAAAAAAACTTGGACAATTAGTGGGAAATTCAAGTTTTCTTTTATAAAAAAATAGCTAACAAGAGAGTCTCTTCAATTAAATGTCCATTCTTGGAATAAGAAAAACAGCAGCAGCTTCCGAAGCAATTAGAAAAGAAAAAAATAAATTTTAATAGAAAAAACAGGATAAAAGAAAAAAAACTTGTTTCGTATAAAAATTGCCGTCAAAAAAGAGAATAATTAAAAATAAGTATCATTTTTTGTTGTTTTTTTTAAAAAAAGTCTTTCTTTTCATTCCTTTTAAAATCTTCTAAGAACTACTTACGTCATTCTTTGAACTTTTAAAACATTTCAAAAGAAGCTTATTTTGTATTACTGTATTATTTTCATCTTGTATACTTAAATTTCTGTTAAAAAAAAAAGTATTCACAAGTTAGTGACCTAAGATTTACCGTATTTTTATTACTGATATTATTATTGTTTATGGGCAGCATTATTAAATGTTTAAGCGATGATTGATTCCGCTGATGATTATTATTGAATTATGTATTATGGGAGCTGACCCCGATGAAAATTTATTCGAATTTGTATACCTAAATCCTTAATTCACGCAATGATGAAAAATATTTTTAATAAAAGCAAAACCAAACAACAACAATCTGAAACTACTATTCCATGTTATAACAAAGAATTTTTATTGCAAATCTTAAATTTACCAGTTTTTGGCAACAACATGAATGAAAATTTTAATGAATTTATTGAAAAATTTGAAAGCTGCACTACAACATTTAACAATGAAATGAAAGCACATCTTTTATTATGTCGTCTTTACGGTAATTCGGCAGAAATTATTAAATCTTATTTAACAACAACATTAAAATATTCTGATTTATTGATGGTTTTACAAAAGCAATGCACAAACAAACTTTACGTAGAGATTAATCTGAATGAAATGACAACAAAAATAAGAAAGATGATAAACAAAGATTATCCAAATTCTTCTGGTAACAATGAAAAATCCAGAGAAAGATTAATGATCAATAAATTTATGGAAGGAGTGCCACTTAATTTAAAAGAAAAACTTCAACCAGATTTACAAAATTTTCAAACTTTACAACAGCTTTTGGATTATGCCACAACAATTATTTACCAAAAGTAGACCGTCGTTGAATTACAAAACAAAACAACGGAAAAATAAAAGTAAGAGAAATGCTAATCTCAATTTTAGATCCACACAACAAACCAAACATGCAACAAAGTCAAAACAGTCAAAACCTGGACACACATACCATGGCTTCAACTCAATAATTTTTTGACGAGGGCGTCAAAATAGCGAGCGCCAGGAAGAAATGCCATTCTTCAAAAAGAAAAATGAAAAATGTCATTTACGGTTTCTCTTTTAATTCTAAACAAATTCTGTCATTTATGTTTTATTGTGAAAATTTCTATAGTAATTCTTTTACCAATTTTTCAAGTTAATTTTGTATGTCATTTATTTTATTTTTATTCATTTTCAATTTGTTAGTTTATACTCATCCTATTCATTTTCTAAATTTCACATATATCTAATCAATTTCGATATTATTTCATTTATCTCATTTATCCTTTTTTTTAATAAGGGCCGATTTTCGAGAAGTGTTATCAAAAATTAAGTTCGGGCTCTGGTTAGGCGAGTCGTTCTAACGTCCCCGACGAACCCCTGCATCTTTAATTACCCCATCCGAGTATGATGTGGAAGAATGGTTGAGGGCAACCATTATCGCAGGTGGGGAGTCTGTAACACTTAAAAAGTGTTAAAAGAAGGACGACCATTGGAGCGCCGCCTACTTTCATCTCTCTTCTTCTCTCTTCTTTCTATATTCTTCAATTCACTATTTTATATTTAGTAGTGTACACTTGCTTCTATATTATTCTTGTAATACTTTAAATAAAGAGAGATAGCAAAGAATCGTTGGTTACACCTTGGACCGCGTAAAATCGAGGTTCGACTGTACCCACGTTTATTTTTCTTTAATAAAAATATTTATAGATTTACGAAGGATTGAGTGACAGAATTGAAGAAAATAAATGGATAGCTGATATTATCATCTCAGAGCTACCTGCTGGAAAAGCTGGAACAATCAAAGCTAATGTAAAATTATCAATTCAACCAAATGGTATACTAACAGCCGTTGTAACTGTAAAAGGTGTTACAGTTGATGTCAGTATAAAATATAAAACACCATGGAAATAAGAATTATTTTATTTAAATTAAATAAATTTTTTAAATATGATCATAATTTGAAAAAAGACATTAAAAAATTTCATCTTTTTTAATCAAGCAAACAACAATCAAATGAGAAAAGAATTTTTTTATTTCGTCAATTTGGTTTTTTATATAATTTATGACAAATGCAGCAACATAACAATGAAAAAAATGTTAAAATAGTATAACCAAGAGAACAATAATATCCGGCACCAAGTGAACATCCTGTTAATAAGATATTGGGAAACAAAATCGTTACAGATAAATAATGTAAAAAAGTATAAAGCAGTGCAGCAAATGAAAGGACAAA
>JAQIXH010000549.1:0-12546 GCA_034700145.1 Panagrolaimus detritophagus | reverse complement strand
AAAAAAGAGAGGGATACTGAATGACCGAGATTTTACATATTTTGCGGCATTGTTTTGGTGCGCGATTATTTGGTGCTAAAATGTGCCCGTCTGCCTTCCTTTCCAATCTTTTGCTTGATGCTTATCTAAAGATGTCAAATCTGCGACCTTATTTATCATCTCTCTTTCTTGAAAAAAATAGAAAAAAGTATTTTATTAATCCAAAAAAATTTCAAAACGGAAGAAGAGGAAAGAAAAAAAAGTTTCATTTATTTTAGAAACAATTATCAATTAGAAATCCTAAAAAGACAGGATAAAAATGCAATTTTGTCAAATTAAAATTTGCAAAAAAAGAAAAAACTGTTTTAACAAAAAAAGCCGGTTTAAAATTTTCAAATTAAAAAATTTCAGGTGACAGCTCCACTATTTTCAAGCCGATTATTTGATTATGGAATTGATGCCGGGGATAAAGAACTTCCAGCTGGACTTGATTCAGGTCTTGAAGTAAAACTTCAAAATCCCCTAAGATTTAATGGAGACGAACATCAATCTATTTATGTGTTAAGCAATGGTGGAATTGGTTTTGATTATAATTCTCGAAGTTATCGATCAAATATTTTTTCAAAGGATGCTAATTCTATACCACTTATTGCGCCATTTTGGAATCGAAATGACCTCCGAAATGGAGGACATGTTTGGTATCGTGAAATCACAGGTTTTATAATGCTTTTTTTTTCATTTTCCAACATTTCTTGACCTTACTATTTTTAATAGGTGGCCGAATTATTGAACGAGGCCAATCTGAAATTCGGTACCAATATGACAAAACCGTAAAAGTTCTATCATGTTTACTTGTAACATGGGAAAAGATGCAACCACTTGGAAGTCAAATTCTTCCAGACGAAAATACCAATAGCTTTCAAGCTGCTTTCTTTATGACTGCAAATCATACATATGCAAATTTCATTTACAGTAATATCGGATGGACTCAAGGTGCTGAAGCTGGATTTAGTACAGGTCCAAATGGAAATGATTTTTCACTTCCTACATCTGGAACCGCAAATATTATGTATTTGGAAGAATATGGAAATACCGGGATTCCAGGGGAATGGATGTTTGAACTTCAACAACAACGTGTTGTTCGATGCAAAACTGGATTTAAGGGTGATACCTGTGATGAAGGTTTGTATCTAATATAAAAATGAAATCAAAAAATAAACTTTTTAGTTTGTGCACATGGAGAATATGGTGAAGATTGTGCACAATGTTGTCACTGTGCTGGAAAAGAAACTTGTAATGCTATTACTGGTCAATGCCCAAATGATACATGTGCCGAATGCTATTTTGGACCAACTTGTCGTTCAAGTAAATACATTTATTTTTAAATTTATTTTAAAATATTACTATTATATTTAGAAACAAATGAATGTAATGAAAAGGATAAAAATTCATGTGCAAGAAATGCAATCGGATATTTTGCAACAAATAAATGTGGTGAACAAGTTGCAGAATGTAATTGCCTTCAAGGTTATACAGGTGATGGAAGGATTGAATGTGCTGGTAAGTATCTTTAAAAAGTAATTGTTTAAAAAACTATTTATTTATTTATATAGATATTGATGAATGTCAACAACCTGGTACTTGTCATGAAAATGCTATTTGTACTAATACACCTGGGCATTTCTTTTGTGAATGTGCTGAAGGTTTTACTGGGGATGGAGTGACAGAATGCGTTGCGTCATTCCTTTACCCCCATGAAGGACATGAAAAAATAAAGAAGAAAGCATTCTATAAATTTGTTCATCCACTTGTTATATTTGGTGAATCTCGAGATCGTGTTACTGTAAGTTTTTTCCAAAGACTATTTTCTAAAGAATTTGTTTATTTTAGGTAACCTCAAATGGCCTTATTATTGTTGAAGAAATGAATAAAGTTCGTTCGGATGATACTTTGGAAAGTATGAACATTTTGGGCGTTGCACCATTCTTTGGACCAATTGATTTAACAAAAAGTGGTGAAGTTACTGTTGGAGAAACTTCAAACTCGGATGTCCTTGCAAGAGCCGCACAACAAATTAATGAAAATCTTGAACAACCGAATTTTATTGCCACAAATCTTGTTATTGTAACATATATTAATGTTAGCACTTCACATTCTCGCTCACAAAATACTTTCCAAGCTGTAATTGTTGGAGGTCGAAGTAAACGAGGTGATGAACAAACATATGTTATGCTTTTGTATAAAAATTTAATATGGAGTGAAGGAGCAGAAGCTGGAATTATGACTGCTGAAAAATCAAATTCTATTCATTTACCTGGTTCTGGTAGAGAAGGCATTGAACAATTGAGTCAATTAAGTAATGTAAAATCTCCTGGTATTTGGGTATATCGAATTGATCAAGATGTTGTATTCCCATGCATGCAATTAGATCTTCAACCACCATATTGTGATGCACAAAATCCAACCCTTGTTAATAATCATCATTTTTCACCATCGACTCCCAAACAAAGTCATGTCCCAAAAATTGATAATGTTCAAGATAATGTACCATTTACAAAAGAGACGGTTGCTCCATCACCACCAAGTTCAATTCCAAATCCTTTCACTGCTGGCCAACTTCCATCATCTTCTCGTACACAACCATCAACTCATCGTCAAAGTACCCAACATCGTCCAGTTGTTTCAATTCATCCTGATGAATTCACAAACATACCTGATGATGCCTTTGATGTCACAGGTGGATCACCATTTGTTACAAATGTTCCAAAAATTTTTGAATCTGTTGAAAATCCTTCTATTTCAACTGAAGTTCAAGAATCACCTGAACCATCCTCATTACCACCAACTCAACCTCGTCCACCAACAGCTCCAGTTCGAATTCCAGCATTTATTGAAACATCAGATCCTTCATCTTCAAGTGTTTCCCATCCCACGGCATCAACACCAGAAGAACATCAACATGTAAAACCAGAACGCCCTCAAATTGATTTTGTTTCTGATACCCAAGACAATAATATTGTTGAATTTTCTCAACCTGTTCAAACTATTATTCCATTTACAGTTCCAAGCATAAGGCCTTCACCTAAAGTAATAAAAGCCATGTCCATAAAAAATTAAAAAAAGGTTTTTTAGGTATCTGTTCCTGTAATAGTTGATCCACTTCCAACTCCATCACGAGAATTCCCAACTACTCGAAGTACTACTGTATCACCGAATGACGTTGAAGCTGATAATTCAACTCCAATAAGAATTTTCCCAACAACAACAAAACCAACAAGACCAACAACTAAACGTCCTAAAATTGTTATTGCTACAACACTTGCAGGTTCTGATAATTCAAATGTTGAATATATTCCATATAATCCAAATGAAGTCCTTGAATCAAGTGCTACAACAAGTAAATATTGATATCTCAACTCATTTAATTTTTTAATTTTAGAAACACCAATTCTAATTATTACTGCAATAATTGTTGTATGGTTGCTACTTTTAATTGTAATTGCATTAGGAGTTTGTTGTAAAAGACGTCGAGAAAGAAATAATTATAATGCAACATTTGGACATAGTTATGGCATTCGACCCATTGCAACCGGATATGCAATGAGAAAAGGTTCGAAGGGTTGTGATATATCATATGAAGATCATATGGAAAAAGCCGCTCGATTAAGCTCTGAAATGAATTCATATAATCCGGTATGCATTTTTATCCCTCTTTTAAATTCCCTAATCTTTTGCTAGCTTTAATATATACCTTTGTTTTGTTGTTCGGTGCTTCTTATATAACTTATTTGTTTGTTTTTTTCTGTTGCAGCATGTCGGTCGAATATCCCTTTACGGATCATATTGGAATTTACATAATAATAATTGTGGGACATTACCACCAGCAATAACAACAAATGTTAGCGAAATTTTAACTGCTAGTGATCATAGCTCTCCTGTAACATCTGCAACATCTGCCGCAAGCAGTAGTAATACTAGTAACGGACTAATTCCTAATGCTCATCCTAACAATTATAACATACCATCTCAGGTGGGGAAAATTAATGCTTAAAAATCTATGACCTTTGTTTCATTAAAATTTTTCTGCAAATACTAATATTTATATTTTCAGCGTTATTCATATGGTGCTCGATATTAGAATGCATTGTTATTTTATTATCACATTTTTAAAAGTTCTTTTAAAATATCCCATTTTACATTCCAAAATTAACGTTGATATTACTTTTTTTCATCGACAATCAACCATATTTTTATTATTGTTTGTTTTTTTATATGTTTGTTTCATCGTGCCATTACCGTATACTTTATATTTTTGCAATTATTTTATTAAAAAAACAAATTTGACAAAAAAATTTTTGCTCATTTTTTTGCATTAAACTTTAAAAGAAAAGAAAAAGAAACAAGGATATGAGTGTTACTGGTATTAAATCAAAAAAAGATGACAAAGTATTTTCTGTGTTTTTACAAAAAATCATTTTAAATTTGTATTTCAAACATCTTCTTTAATAAATATTCAATTTTTTCTTATAAAATTTTTATAATAATTTGTTTTTGTTTTTCATGTTTTTTCTACGTTGTCGACGTGCTCGTTTTCTGCGCGCTGTGCAGCAGTATCTCGGGTTCCTTTTCTCTTTATCTTAAAATTGCCGCAACAAATTTTTTTCTCTCTCTGTTTTTCAATATATTGTTTTTATGCAAATATTGTTCAAAAAATCAATAAAAATATTTTTAAAAAAATTTTATCATCTTTTTTTCCCATTAAGTAAAGAGATATATCTAATTTGAATTTTATACATAAACAACAAAACATCTAAGGCGCGAATGAGATCATCGCAGGCCCGTCAAAAATAATTATAATAATAATAAAAAAATTATAAGTACACTTTTTTCCATTGAGAGACAGACGTAATGAGGTGAATAATAATATTTATTATTGAATTGCGCGAATATTTTCAATTAATTATTTGATGAATATTTTTGAAAGAAATTTTTAATAATATTTAATCGAATAACAGTTGCGGCATTTATTGATTCGACATTTGTTGAATGAGTTGTAAGAAAATTAAAATCAAAAAATTCTGGATCACCATGATAAATCAGAAGAAATTCAGGAAGGATTAAATTTGTTGAATTATCAGTTTCTGGATAAAGGTTTTCAAAATCATTTATAAATGAAATGCCCGGTAATTTTCCTCCCCCAATATGTGACCATAATTGTGTCATTAAAGCCAATGAAGAAGTTATAAATGCAATCTAAAAATCATTTCTCATTGCTTCAAAATCCTCAAAAAAAAAACAAACCTTTTTATGTAAAGCCTTTTCATCATTATTAATTTCCTGAGAACAATTTAACAATGAACCACCCAATAATTCAATATATTTCACTAACATTTGTTTAAGAAAATCTTTTTGTTCTGCTTTAACTCGATCCATACGAATTAAGCTCCATAAAATACCCGTTTGATATACAAAATCTGCACTTGTAAATACATTTGTTTCATTTTTAGCATTAAAAATTTCTATTAAAGTTCCAACAACTTTATCAACAATTAGCTGAAGATCATCTTCTTCTCCGGTAAATGCTTTTTTTGAAAGTTCAAGAAAATGTTGAACAAATGCCAAACGTTCCTAAAAAATATTTTAGGGTAAAAAAGATGAAAAAATTTTCAAAAAAAATATTACAGTATTTGGATCAGCATCATGTCCATTTTCAAATGGTGAATTAAGTAATGATAAAAGTTTTGATTCACAACCATTGAAAGGTTTTGCAGTTGTTAAAGCATGACAAAAAAGAAAAACTGCATTAAGTAATTCTGATGATTCCTAAATTAAAAATTATTAAAAACTTTTTTAAAAATAAATGCTCTGAAAAAATTAGAATTATATAGATATGCACCTGTTTATCATCAATTGCTGATAAGCGTCTACCAAAACGCCTTCGTGCCAAATTTCTCCTACGCGAACTCTGTAAAAATTGCAAATTTTTGAGATATTTTATTTAAAAAATTGGGACACACATTAAAACGGAGAGTTTTAATAAAAAAAATTATTTTTTAAAAGCAACATTTTAGCTTGAGTTATTATTTTTGCTGTTATGTTTTTTTTAGTAATATTATAAAGCAGATTGGTAAAACAGGAAGCAAACAAGAGTTATATCAATGCACGCGCAAAAGGGAGAGAAATTTAATTTGTTTTAAAAAAGAAGATAATTAAAAATAGCAGAAAAAAAATAAGCGAGGCTTAAGGACATGTTAAAAACAATAGCTGAAAATATTACCTTATATGATGCAACCGCGCCCATTTGATTTAAAGCAGTACCATTTTGAGGATCAAGAACAAAGGATAAAAAATAAAATTTCAAACTTGGATTATAATCTGATGATCCCAAAATCATTGATTGATATCTTGCTAAATCACCATGCCATCGATAAGTATTACCAGCAAAAGTTAAAAGGTGCTAAAACAAAAAGCTTATGAAAAAAAATCCAACAAAGTAGTTATAAAAATACCTGTGGGACATCAGTTACAATTGTTGGAGATGAAACCAAAATACCTTGTGTAAAATCAGCAAAATCTGTATTTATTACAGCTTTAACCAATTCACTAATGTGTTTTTCAAATTCAAGATGTTCCATTACTGTAGAAATGCTACTCCTAATCTAAAAAAAATTATATGTAAGCACAAAATGGATACTGTAAATAATTACCAAAGTAATTAATTGCATAACAATATTTTTTCCAAATGATGTAATTTGCATTTTAACTCTTGAAATTAATTTTTGCCATATTGCTTCAAATGCTTCAATTAATTGATACTTTTTTGCTTGCTCCAAATCATAAACAATTAATGCAGAAACAACAAAAAGTGCTTTCATTCTAAAAAGAAATAAGTTTTGCAAAATTAAAAAAATGAAATAAATCTTTACGTAATATCTGTAACAAATGTCAGAACATAATTATGCTTTCGAACAGCAAGCAATTGTACAGCTTTTTCAGCAAATACCCGAACTTTCATTGCATCAAGTGCACACTTTTTAAAATCTTCATTACTATTTGGAGAATTTGTTTTTAATAAAATTATTTTGTTTATTGAATCATTAAAAGAATCCGATGAATCTTTGAGATAGCTAATCATTTCAGATTCAGAAATTTCAGGTAAAATACTTTGTCGAAAAACAGCTTGCAATTTTTCTGTTAATTGATTTAAACAATTTATTGATTTTTGTATTGAATGCCTTAGAGTAAGCGATTCAGGATCATCATCCGTTTCAATAAATGCCGGTTTAATAATAATTTTTTCATTTGGATATTTAAATTCTGGTGTTTCTTGTTGATTATTAACTTCTGCAAATGGTTGCTTTTCTGTTGTTGTTGCAATTGGAGTTGTTGGTTCTTCTTCATTTGAAGTTGAAGGTTTAATATAATTTTCATTTTCATTTGTTTCAAGCTGTTCAATCTTCTTTGTTAAATCATTTATTTCTTTTTCTTCTTCAACGGGAGGTATTTTTTCTGCAAAAAAAAAATAAATAAATACAATTTTAATGTGATTTGTTTCTTTTGATCTCTTCATTTTTTTTCTCTCTATTATTTACTTACCTTCATTAGTAGCAGTACTTAATTGCGGCCGTTGAGTCGATGTCGTTTTTGCTATTGTTGCATTTCGATCAATGGTTGTAGCACTTATTTGTTGATCAACAGAAAGCTTACGAGGTGTACTTGGTCCTGTTCGTTCAGATGATAAATCATCTTCTGCAAAAAAAGAATTTAATTTTTATGTAAACATTTTTTTTCTCTTTTCATTATCCGATTTAATACTTACCTTGATTACCATTTGAATCGGTTTCAGGTAATTTTGCAAGTTGACTTAAAGCTCTTTCTTCTTCATCTGCCATTAAATCAGCCCAATCAAAACTTTGAATATCTTGTGATAATAAAGATTGAATTGAAGGATTTCGGCTATTAAGCTCTGATGCAAAACCATTATTATAAACTGTTGTATCAGTTGAAAAATTTGTAGAGGCAATACTATGGGTATCATCATCATCTTTATTTCCACCCATTTCACTTTGGGTATCAGAAGGGAATTTATTTTTATTTGGACGAAAATTTTGTTTTCTACCAGAACGAACAGATCGAGTATCAAAATTATTATCTCTTGGACGATATCCTCCACCACTACTACCACCTCCTCCACCGCCACCTCTTCCACGATTGAATGTTCGACCAGGATATCCATTACTTTGGCTAACATTATCACGAAATGGTCGATCTCTTGTCGGAGGTAATGAACGATACTGTGAATTATTCTAAATGAATAAAGTTAAAAGTTTGTTATATAAAATATTTTAACAAATACCCTTTGATTTTGATAATATGGTTGTCCACCACCTGTTTGACCTTTTTCTTCTTCTCTTTCACGTTCTTGTTGCCTTCTTAATTGTTGTTGCAGGCGACGTTCTGATGGAGGGGGATGATTTTCTAAAGACAAATCATTTTTAACAGTAACAAAAACTTTATTTAAAACAAACCAGGTCTTGGCTGTGTTTGTGTTAAATCAATTCCTCTTTTAAACATTCCAGGTCTATAAATAGCCTGATCTGGACGCCTTTTTCCTGGATGATCATCATTTTGAGCTCCATCTGCCATAATCTTTTTTTGTTTCTCTTTCTCTTATACTATAAAAAAAATAATTTAAATCAATGAATAATGAAAAAAAATTTGGAGAGATGTGACAAAATGAAGAGCACAACTTTGCTACGCGACTAAACACATCGAAGATTGTCTTTTTTAAATTTTTGCTTGTTGATGATGATGATGGGGGGATGGGAGACGCTCAAGGGAGAGAACCTTGATGGCTTGGAAAAGATGACTGCTGCCCCGCAGCAAAAACAAAAAAAAAGAAAGAAATTTTCAGGTAAGCTTTTTTACTTTTGCGTAAAGGTTAAAGCAAAATAAAAAAAAGTTTTTGTGTAAGAGAGATAGCAAAAAAAGAAAGTTGAAAATAATGTTAACAAGTTCGTTAAAAAGTTGCGATATATTCTGTTTCCGAGTGTGTGATTTGAAAAATAAAAGCGCAAATAAATGAGAAAAAAGACGTTGAACCAAATAAAGGGGCAAAAGAATAATAAATAAATAAATCAAGATAGAAGAAAAATTGCAATCCCATTAAAAAAACAGGAATAATTAATAATCTATTTTTATTTATTTCACCTCATAATTTCAATTTTTTAATAACAATAATAATAGTACGCATCGTTAACAAAAAAAGAGAAAAATGTGATCGCTTGAAAAAAATATTTTTTTTAAGCTAAAAAGATTAAAAAGAGGGAGGATATCGATATCTTTCTGCAAAAGTTGTCATATATAATTTTGTTAAGAAAATTTAGAAGGACAATTGAAGGCGTGAAAAACCATAATAAATAAGTGTGAAAAAAAGAAGAATCTTTTGATATATGGCATTTTGCCAAAAATGGATTTTTTTCTTTCCTTTTTTTATATATAAAAATAAATAAATATATTAAAAAACAACAAAACAAACTATATTTTTTCGATCGCTGTAACATACATTGAAAAGAAAAAAAAAATTTTTTTTGGTACATTTTTGTATGAAAACTGCGATTCTATTTTTTTTCAAATTTCTATTGCCAAAATAAAAGAAAAGGAAAGCATGGAACAAAAACAACAATGTAAAAAAGAGCAGCAGCGGTTTTGCGCACGCGCACCAAAAGGAAAAAAGAAAGAAAGAAAAAACTTTTTGGCTTGTTATTTGTTATATACATTGTGATGCTGTTGTTGTCAAATGTCTCATCATTTTGTGAACTATTTGGTAGCAAAAAAATATATAAAAAGAAATGTTTTGCAGGCAGTCGATGAAAAATTTCTTTTGCTGCTGCTGCTGCCACAGTCAGCTAAAAAAAGAAGAAAACTATAATATAAGAAAAACGAACGAATGAAAAAAAAAGTCCAGATGGGCAAAATTTTCAAGCATGTGTTTAAAAAAACTGAACACTTTTCGTTTCTTTTATCAATCAAATTTTCTGTCTTAAAAATATGAACAAATTTTCTTGATGATTTTTTTTATTATAAACTTTACTTTTATTTTAACACGTAGAAACCTGTTACCATGGTTTAAAAAAATTCTTTCTTTTTGCGTAAAAACAACAAACATTTGAAAATAAAAACATTGTAAAAAAATTTTACAGAACAAAATGCACAAAAAAATCGACCGGTAAAAGGCAAGCAATATTTTTTTTTCATTTGTCTTTTTTTATATAAAAAATAATAATAAAAGAAAAGGAATTATTATTGCAAATTAAATGGATTGTGTAGAAATTACTAAATAATCTAATTGATTTAAACTTATTTGTGGTGTAATATTTTCTTCTTCATCCACCGCACAAATTTCATAATCATCTGTATACGTATCTTCTGAAGGAGTTTTATGATTTAATGTTAGCGTTTTTTGTATTCTTTGTTCAACATGAACTGCATCTTCCTCTTTATTCCTTTCAATTCCATTGATAAATTTTTGTTTTAATTCTGCATTATTTATTTTTTCATTTTGTAATTGGATTTCTAATTCAAGAACTTGCTTTTCAAGTCTTTCACTTCTCTCACGTTCTTCATCGAGCATTCTATAATAAGATTTTATGTAAATTTTAAAATTTATGAAAATTTTTTTCTACCTTGTCGCTAATTCTCTAACTATTTCTTCATCATAAAGTGCTCGCCTTTCTTCGTTTAATAATTGTGTCAATCGTTGATTATCACTTTCAAGGGCTAATTTCCATGACGAATCTTTTTCTTTTCCCATATTTTCAGGCCTTTTTGAAAATTCTTTATCAAATTCATAAAGATCTGATTTATTTCGATAATCAATTACAAGATTCATATCTAAAATTAATACTCTAAAAAAATTTTCATTTCTGTGGCATACCTGTTATCCAATGTTGCCGCTGTATTTCATCAAAATGTCCAAATTGATATTTATTTTTTGATGTATATAATTGCCATGTAAATCGATCCTCTTCAAATGTACCCATCTAAAAACTTTATTCGGTTTTATTTTAAGTAAAAAAAAAACTAACATGAACCATTGAATTTGAATCTAATTCAATTGCTCGTCGATTTGCAACAGTTGTTTTTTTATGTAGCGGCCAAAGGAATACAGTCCCGGGAACAAGTGTACACCAATAACTTTTCCATGCTTTTTTAGATTTTTTTGTTCCACAATTTAATCGACCTGGCATTTTTCGACACATAAGAAACCCCTATAAATAAATAATATGGCATAATAATAATTAATTAAAATTATACTTTATAAACAATTTGTGAAACATATCGATCAAAAACTCTATCCACAACAGGTTCAAGTTGTTTTCGATCAGGAAATGCTAAATCACATAATTCAATAAGTTCTCGAAATGTTACACGTTCAGATTGTTGCGGAATTTGAAGGGTTGAACATCGAGGCCTTATTAAACGAAATAATTCATTTATAATAAAATGTGCTTGTGCAGCAGAAATATATTGAAGTGCACGATTTTTTGATGTTCCACTTATTGGAATTTTTATTGTTGTATCAACTGGTTCCGCAAATAATAAAAATAAACGAAATAATCTTTGAAATAATGGATCAGAAATTAGTGAGCCATCATCTTCATCTAAATGCTTCTTCATCTTTTTTTTTATTTTGGAATTATTATTTAAATTTGAAAGCTATATTATTCGAGAATGATTCAAAAAAATGGGAGAAATTATAAATCGTTCGTTAACAATAATACTGATAGTAAATGGCATAAAACATAAGTAAATTCGCCTGAAAAAAATCGTACAACTTTTTTTTCAAAGAAAAAGTGATAAAAAATGACATCAAAAATTTTTTTGCGACGCGCAAACCCAATCATTTTCTTGTTTCAAAAATGCTTTTACGAATTAAATTTTTTTAAGGAAGTGCAAAAAAAGTGGTCAAGCAAAAAAAAAAGAAAAAAGAAGTAAATCACATTAAAAAAAATGATGGATAAAAAAGTTTGTATCAAATAAATTAATTTTCAATTTTGGTGATAATTGAATTTTTTAACAAAAACACAACAGAAAAGAAAAACATGTGATAAAAGAATGCCATGGCAAAAAAAAGAAAGAAAATCAAAGAGAATTGCAAAATCTTTTTTCTATTTTTTTTTCGATCGCAAAAAAAGAACACAAAACAAAAATTTTCGTAAATGTTGAAAAATGAAGAAAAAGCTTGCCGATAGTTAGCGTGTGTTTCCCGGATATATATATTGCATTGCTTTTTCTTTTTCTTTTTCATTTCCTTTACATGTGCGTTTGTGCTCATTTTCAGGCCATATAATATAGGGCAGGAGGGAAAATAGAATGAATAAAAAAGTTAGTTAGTTATTTAACTGATCAATGACGATGACTTTAAGTAATGCAATGCCGCGTGCAATAATCTCTTGAATGAGAAATAAAAAAGAAGAAGAAAGAAAAGATATTTAAAAATTGCCAAATGTATTTTAAACTGACGGAAAAAAGAGTTAAAAAATCAAATGATTTGTTTCAAAAAAA
>JAQIXH010000548.1:0-12548 GCA_034700145.1 Panagrolaimus detritophagus | reverse complement strand
CTCTTGAACTATTAATTTGTGATTAAATTAGCAGTTAAAAAAAATTTTTGCTTGGGGGACCAAGCTAAAATAACAATATTTTGAAAAAAAATTTCGAAAAAAAACCACAGGGGGGACCCTTTGGAATTTTACGTATGGTAAAAAAAAATTTTTTCGTCCCTAGTACCTGCCCATGTGTGATAGGGACACACTAACCTTGTAGCAATTTTTTGTTTCACTGTAAAAACTCCAGCCGTTTGGGCAACTTGCTTGTCCTTGCTTAGATGGTTTTACTTTGCACATAAAAGGTTTCGCTTGAACGCATCCATCACCGTACCAATAACTATCATGATTTCTTACGTATAAACAAAGTCCGGCAGTACCATTTGGTTGACCTAAATGTGATTTTATGTCAGTGAATGTTTAAATTCCAAAAAATGATACCTGGCCCCCAATCGGTAAAATCAAATGGAGTATTATCTTCCCATCCCCATGTACCATTTGCATTGTTGTTGGAACCACCAATCCAAAAACTGTCAGCCCCCGATGTACTAGCTGCACCACGGAAAAAGCTATTTTCAAACGCGTCATGAACAGAAGACAAATGTCCTCCAGCTTTAACACAGGAGTCTGCGGCGTCATAATAATCTGTAGCATCTGTAGAAAATAAATAACAAGTATTTGCATCAAAGGGACTTGAGACAGCTCCTTGAGGACATACTGCATCACTTGCATAGCCACAATAAAACAAAGCTGCCAATACCGTACCAAAGGTAAGCTTGAAAAACATATCTAAAAAATTGTTTGTCAAAATAATGAAAAGACTTTATTCATATGTGACTGGTCTTTTAGTTATATTTTTATACGCTCAAGGAAGAGGAGAGCTCGGATGAGAGACACATGTCCACCGTAACCGTTGTGCACCCATGGAAAAACATTCTATCTGACAACTTTAAACACGCTCATCTCAAAATGAAAAACATTGTCCTTATCTTTTTTAGGTATAAACTCTATGGAAGAACCACTTTTTTTATTTATATGTTTTTTTATTCTTATCACTTCACCTTAATTTTAAACAAAAAAACTTTTCAGTCATTGTTGGGCGGGCTTAACTTTCACATAAAAGAGAAAAAATAATTTGAAATACTTATAAAAAATGACGTTGCTTTACAAAAAAAATACAAGGTGCTTCAAGAAATCCCTCGGTTGTATTTTGGTTACCAAATTAATATTATTTAAGTAAACCGAAAACCGACTTCACAGTTGTTTTCAGCATCCCCAAGCATCATCTTTTTCATAAAAAAATCATTTTATTTGATTTTTATTTAGAAAAATAATTTCGAGTTTCACATACTTTCCCTTAAAAAAATTTCCATTTTTTTCCCTTTTTGCAAGAAGAGGCTGTATACCTATTTCAGTTCTTCCTTTTTGGGTGACGATGGAACAAAAATAACTTTTATCTCAATTGTTTTAAAAATAATTTCAATGAATTTGCAAAATTTTCTTTATTTATCCTATACATAAAATTTTATAATTTGCCATTTAATTTACCGGTAAATTAACAGCGGTTAGATAGCCGTACACCCCTTTGCATAAATTTCAAATCTTTTTCTTATTGAAAATCGTTTTTTCTGTTAAGAAAATTATTTCTAAACAAGGCAACCATTGTGTGATGAACATTTAAGTTTTCTTATCAGCTTAAATTAAGAGTCTCTCATTTCTAACCTTCACAGAATAAGAGTGTATGACTTTCACCATTAAGCCCCTATTTTAAGCTGAAAAGTGGAAACAATAAGTTCTTTCTGATAACAGAGTTTAGGCCAAACGGAAAATTTTTTGTTATGTTAAAGTTGAACATCGCATGATATTATCAGTTTCAGTAAAAGATTATATTTTTTATACAGAGTAACAAAGTACACATATATTTTTAATGGTGTTTACTTTGTGAATTTAAAATGACGAAAAAACAATTTTGTTGATTCAACAATATTGAAAAAAAAAATACTATAATAAATGTTATCATCAACGGTAAAAAAAAGACTTAAAACCAGAGTGAGCAACTTTTGACAATAATTTGATGAAAATTAACAGCATAATGCATTAATACTGTAAGCTTGTATATAATTAATACAGTAATAAAGCTAACTTTTATTACTGTATTGACGAATTTTACCATAATAGGCCTATTTTTGATTGTGAAAAATCTTTCGTATCTCTAAAAAGATATTTAAAAAAAATCAAATATTTCGAAAGTGGTTGGGAATAACGAAAACGACAGAAGTTGCGAAACCTGCTTTAAAAAAACTAAAACTTGTAAATTGAGACGACATTTTAATATCAAAATTAAAAAAGTAGTTTTGGAAAAAATCTGGTTGTTATTGTAATTCAACCTGCAAGCAAAAACTTTTAAAAACATATTTTATTACGTGACAATTAACAAAAATTTTAATAAACAAAAAAACTTTAAAATATTCATAAAAGGAAAACAATTCACTTGTTTTAACCTACATTTATATGCTTTGTTTCCCTAATTTCTTGCCGAAAAAATAACCAAAAAACATTGCAAAAAAAAATTTACCCACATCGGTTTTCTTTCTTTTCTGACACTTTTTTTCAGAAAAAAAATTTTAAAAGATCAAAAAAAGACAACAACTGCAAAAAGCATTTTGGAAAAAAACGTTGTCGTTTCATTTTTGATTTGAAACAAAGTTTTTATTTTTTAGCATTTTTAATATTTAATAATTTTTGCAAAAACTTTCTTTCTACAATAAAATAAATCTTTTCATTTACAAAGAAATATAATATTTATACTATGTTACAATAGTTTTTATGAACACAAATGTTGCAAAATCCATTATTTATTAGAAATAAAATTTTTTAAAGCAGCAGATTCTAAAAATTATCTTTCAAGCTTTACATTCTATGAATATATTTGAAAAAAGTAATAAAAAGCGAATCATAATGTTACAACAAACACACGTTGTTCGATTAAAATTAGGCTTTATTAATTCGTTGATTTTGTTGACGTTTCCTTATTAAATAAAAAATGTTCCAGTGAGCTTTTGTAAATTTGCAAAAAGCACATGTTTCATAAATTTTGTTTTTTAGGCAATCAATGAAATAATCAAAAAACTTTTTTTTTGTAAATAGATCTGAGAATATTATTAAATATTTAAACATTATGTCTTGTATAGTTAGAAATGCGCGCCGTTTTTTCAAAGTTGTGCAACAAACATAATTTTGGTACCAAAAAATGCAGAATTTTAATATTAATACGAATTGATAAAAAAAGTTATTAGGTTAAGTGCTGATAAAAATGATAATTGATAAAGAAAAAATGAAAATACCGTAATTTTTTTATCCGAACTTTTTGCCCCTTCATTCCGCGATTTGAAATTGTACCTATCAGATGCAGAATTTTTTTCTGAGTCAGATAAAATAAAAAATAAATGCGCAAAAGTGAGCAGTCAGTATAATATTATAGAAAAACAAAATGTAGCAAATTGTCTCTGCGCGTATCTATGTATAGTTCCTAAAAAAACGAAATTTATTGAAGTTTTTTCTTAAAATGACGTCCTTTTTTGTATTATTAACATTGCTTTACTTCGTTATGTTTTTGAAAAAAAATTATTTGTGAAAATCGTTTATAGAAATTTAAAACAGACAATTTTTTAGCGAAAATATTTTTAAAGTTCACCGAAAAAAAACAACAGCTGTAATAAAAAAAACTATTTCGACAAAAATCGTCGCGGTTTTATTTTTGATTTGAAACACAGCATTCACGTTTTAATATTTTTAATATTTAAAAATTATTGTTAAGATTTGCTTTTTTACTATAAAAAACGTTTTCGTTTACAAAATACTATAATATTTTTAATATTTATAACGTTTTTTTAACGTCCAACAAAATCGTGATCGTCAATATTTATCAACGAGAAAGTTCTTTTATATGCTGCAGATTTTTAAAATAAATTTTTTCACATTTACATTCGAAAACTGAAAAGGTAATAATAGAGCTGTCACTATTTTACAACAAAGAGAAATAGCTACGTAAAATGCGTGGATATTTCATCTATTTATTCTTTTTTGTTTTTATTTCCAGTGTATTTAGAGAAAATTTAATCAACGGCCATGAAATGGTTAAAAAAATGTTTTCTTCCAGTTCAAAAATTAAACCTTTAAATAAGTCTTTGAACTTGAACTTTGTTGACGCAAGACAGAAACCATTTGCGAACAAATGGAACAAACTGAACATATTTTTATTAAGCAAGAACCTTTAAATAAAAACTATATTACAACAATCGTTTTTTAGAAGCATCGGTATGCACTGAACAGGATGCCATTGACTATATAGAGCAATTTTGTGGTACCGAATCTTGCAGGTATATTTTAAATAAAAAATTCAAATTTTAAATTTTTTAATTTCAGCGATGCACAAACTATGGTTGATTGCGGAATTAAAGTTGTCCGAAAGGAATGTGGTGATGATATGGTAAAACAAGTTTGCAAAGATTTACCTACATATTTACAAAGTATTGGAAGTACATGCACTGATTTAACATGCTCAGATAATACAGAAAGTAGGTGAAAAATTAAAACACAAAAAAAAACGAAGATTAATATAACAATTTTATTAATTAGCTCAAACATGCACTGAAGAGGATGCGATAAACTACATTCAAAATTCATGTAATATTGACATTAACGCACCTTGCAGGTATATTTGAATTAATAAACCAAATTTTACATCGTTTTTTAATTTAAGCCAAGCTCAAAGTATGGTTGATTGCGGAATAAAAGTTGTCCGAAAGGAATGTGGTGATGACATGGTAAAACAAGTTTGCAGAGATTTACCTACATATTTACAAAGTATGGGAAGTACCTGCACTAATTTAAAATGTTCAGATACTGGTTCCGATACTGGTGGTGCCATGGGAAAACAATCAACTGCTTTCTTCAGTACTTTGGCAGCATTATTATTAATATTCAAACTGTGTTTGGAAAAATTCCTTTTATAAATATTTTTGTAGTTTATTTATTTTTATAAAGAAAAAAGAAATAACAATGTTGATTGAAAGTAATAAAAAAATTTGATAATTCTTTTTTCTCAAATTTTATGTTCAAGTTTATCAACAGTTATTTCGAAAACAAAATATACTTCATTTTTGCTTTTTAACTGTTAAACTGTTTTCATCATTGTTCCTCTTCTAAAATTCTTTTGTTAAGGAGCAAAATTAAGAATGGACAAGGGCCCATCTGAAAAGCTTTGGCCGTTTTTTATAATTTGTGCAGGGGGCACTTTCTGGAACAATTGCAAATCAGGTGGTTTCTGTCAAAGTTCCTGACACGAATATTTTATTTCAAGTTTTGCCCAATTTTTTCGTCACAATTTTTAAAACCTTTGAAAAAAAACATTATGAGTGAATGTTAACATAATGCAAACAAAAAAAAATGCTTACACCCAAAACATAAAAGTACACCCATTTTTAAGCAGATAGATAAAAAAGCAGACTGTCCTTTTTTGGAGAAGAAAAAAACTCTTATCGATTAAAACTAAAAATATTTTTGTTTTTCATTTTTTGCTCTGTTTTTTTGGGAACAGATAAATGCTGCTAAAAACTGTTTCATTCATTATTGTTTTTTTATTTTTTACCAAGATTTATGGTTATGAAATTATTACTTGTTCATTCAAAAATCCAGTATATTCTTTAAAAGATGATACTTTAACATTTTTACAAACACCTAATTTCCCACAACGAATTTCCAAAAACAGTGATACAATTCCATGTAATGTAGAAATTCAGTCTGTAAGTTTAAAATTACAAAATTTCAATATCTTTAAATTCAATTTTTAAGCTCAATCATATTTGGATTGCAATGTTAAATGGTCAAACAAATTCAATTTCTTTTTATAGCAGTCACAATACTTCAAATATTTTTCAACCTGGGTACAATATTTTTTAATTTTAAATTTAAATTAAACAAAATTTAGTCAATATTCATCAAACTCTGATATTTTAACTTATGCAACACCAGCTTCTGGAAGCTTATTTGTAAAACTTGATGAAACTGTTACAGATCAAAGTTGGACAGCTTTTCAAGCTGCAGTTGTGTCATTTTGTTAGTTGACTTTTAAATGTTAAAATTTCATAATAAAAAGTTTTAGCAATTGATACAACCGATAAATGTCCGTTATCAACTCAAACATTTGATTTTAATGCAAATCCGGATATCATTGTTCCAATTGTTTATGCATGGAGAAAACAGAAGAATTTTGATATTTCAAAATATTGTAATTGGGTTTTTAAAACTGGTGCATCGCAGCAACTTAAAATTGTTGTTAAAAGTGTTTATTTTCCAACAAATTTTATATTATCTTTGTTTGCGGATGGAATTATTGTTAAGAAGCAAGTTTTTTTATTTTAAAAAAAATAAAAATGTAAAATTGCTGCGAGAAGTAGGAATTTCGTTCTTTGGGTCGCGAAACGATTTTTTTTAAATTTGTAAATGCGATTTTCGTAATCAGCGATATGGATTTTTTTACACCAAAAACAAATTAAGACAATGTCACCTGCGAATAAAAAAATGCCGTTTTAAACTTCAATGGCATAAAAAATGCCAAAATGGCATTTTTAGCTCGACTTTGCTAATAATTTTGTTACACCAATTCGGAAACAATGGTAACATAAAAAGAATTTTTTTCCGGCTGTGTCAGTCTATCCAAGTTTTCTCGGAGAATGCGTTTTAAAGCTTTTTGTTGCAAAATGTTTTTTATTTTTTTAGATATATTTTCTTTTCAGTTTTACAGAAGGTGTTTATATTGATGAGGCACCAACTTCAGGACTTTATTTCTCTGGTTCAAATTTTAATTTAACATTTTCAACTCAGTTTTCTAATAACACTGATGATTCGGACTTTTTTCTTCTTGTTTCTGCTGTCACTCCTTCGAATGCCAATACTCAAAATGGATGCTTACCACCAGAAACTACAGGTGGAACAACAATTTTTAGTAATATTAATTACAACAGTGGATATCAAGCTTATCAGGTATGTAAGATGCTATACAGATGAAAATAAATAATTAAAATTTTAGCATTGTGAAAATAGTTTTTCAATTCCTGCCAATCATGAAGCTTCATTAGTTATTACGCAACCATATTTTGAAGCATGTTGTGACAAACTTTCACTTAAATTTGGAACTAATACAACTCAAATAACTTGGACAGATGATGGAAACCCAAATGTATATAATTTTAAACCAAACGTTGGAGAAGTGAAACTTTCATTTGATTCAGATGGAAATAATCAACAAGCTGGATATGTTGCACAAGTTGAAACATATGGTAATTTGATTAAACTTACAAGATAAAAAAAAATTGAAAATTTCAATAAAAAATGAATTTAGTAAAAATTTATTTTAGAATGCGTATGCGGTCCTAAAGAGACTGTTATTCAATGCAATGGACAAACTGGCATTTTTCCAACTCCTAATGGTCTTTTTTATTGTGATAATATGAGCTGTCCTTATCTAGTAAGGTTCACATTAAAGACAAATATCTGATAGTTGCCAAATCGAAATTTTGACTTGAAGAACTCTATAATACAAAAATCGGAATTTCGGTTTTTCGGTATATCGATTTCTTGTGAAAAAATTTTCGATATTTCGGACCTCAGAAATATTTAGCTTTTTCGATTTCGGACTAGAAAAATATTTTTTTTCGATAATTTTCATGTAAATTTCGATTTCGGTCCTATAATAATCTTAATTTCGCTCAACTCTGATTACAACTGTCTCCTTCCATTCTTAGAAGCTATTAAATTAAAAGTTAGTTAAATAATTTTAGTTACTACAAAATTCCACCTGTTCAAATTCATATTTTTCTGTAAAAGTTTCACATCATTTGAGAACACAAATTGATCACTTAATCCTTAAATCTAATGGAACGTACATTAAAGAGTTTGTCAAAACTCAAAAATTTCACATTAAAAAATAAATTATTTTAGTTTCACAAATAACACAAAATATTTTACACCTGCTTATATTTCTGATACATTTTATTTTTCTTCGAAAAATAACATTACTTTTGATTTTACATCTGCTTCAATAAATGCTGACATTTCAACAGACGAAAAATCTTGGAATGCTCAAATTAAAACAAGAGAATCTCCAAATTTTATAAATATTACGTTGGATTCAAATAAATCAAAACATGTTCAATGGTTGGCAGATATGAATGAGAATGATGCAATACGGGTTTGTGCAACAATGGGGACATTGGAAATTTTTGTTTCTAATGATGAATTTCCGTCTCTGTATCATTTTGCACTTTATGATAGTACGGATTTGGATAATTTTGTCGGACTGTAAGTTTACTTATACTTTTAAAACCACCGTTTAAGCTGAAAAAAGAGATTTAAATTCTGAAAAACTTTTCCTTGTAATTCAGCTTGAAAAACAGGAAAAACTACGCTTAAAGATTGAATTGGTTTTATTTTGCTCTAAAGTTATTGAAATTTGTTTAATTTCAGCCTCAGTTCAGATGCCTTAACTTCTACTTCACCATATACTCCACCATCCCGAAAATCTATATCCGGATGTTTTACATTATATTTTAATAGCGAAGTAGTATTACTGAATACATATACAGTTTTATTCAGAATTTTTGAAGGTATCTTAATTTTTTCCTAGAATATTTATCAAGCACGTTTTTTAGAAAACACCAAAAATTGTCAAGATCCAAATAATGTGTTTCAAATGTTTGCTGCACATCGAAATCCTGAAAATCAATATGATGTTTCAATCAAATCAAAAGATAGTGGATTGTGTGAAATGATAATTTTAGGATTCCGTTTTTCATTGCCACATATATGGATTTCAAATATTACTGCAACGGCAAATGCAAAGTATAGCTTTAAAAGTGCTGTCAACGAAAAACAGTTATTTGAGATTGAGTAAGTTTTTATGCAAATTTTTAGTCAGTATTTTGGCATAATTTATAAAATTTTGACATTTTTTATGTGTTAATACAATGCTTTTACAGTGCTTCTGAAGCTTCAAAATGGCAATCATTTGGAATATATACTCCAGCTTTAAGCATTATTGCCCCATCATCGTCTGGCATTTCTGTACATCTTACAAATGCTGACCAAAGTTTGTCAAAACTTTAACAAATGCTTTTTTGACTACTTTCCATATTTCAGATCTTGCCCGGATAATTGTAATCAGTGATGGAACACAGAAAGGTGAAATGACATCTCCAAGCTATAATGGATTCATGTACAAATTTGATACCCAACAACTTTATCAAACATTAACCTTTGAACCTAATGCAAAATTTGCTGTTGATTTCGTAATAAAAGAAATTTTGGAAAGTCCAAATATTATGATTGGATACAATGGAGCTAATCAAACGTATGCAATTTTGGTATTAAAACAATTTAAAAATTATACAAATTTCAGATTGGACAAAAATATGACAATTACTACAGATCAATTTTCAATATTTTACGAAGAAACAAATCCGCAAACAAATGGATTTTTAATTGAATATACAATTCAGACAAACAAACAAAATGCTGCAAAAATGGTAAAAATTGAATATTTATTGTTTTTGGTTTCTTTTATTGCTGCATTTTATTATCAATTTTGATATTAAACTCTTCTTAATTGAAATAAACTATTTGTAAAAAGATGTAATTTCGATTAACAAAATTTTCTAAAAATCTGGAACTTTTTTTTGCTTTTATATGAATTTTGCGAGTATTTGGTGATAATATTCATGATTGTTTTAGGTTTCAAAAATGGGATTAAAAGTTTGTCGGCGCACCAGAATTACAATTAAATGTTATTAAATGGATTCAGTGATCAAATTTCAAATCAAACGAATGATGTTATTATTTTTGATTCACATACAAATTTACATAGATGCAAAAGAATTACTTGAAAAAAATGTTAAAAACATTAATTGAAAATACACAAATAAATTCTGATAAAAATTATAATTTTTATTTTGAATTTAAATGTCAAAAAATTTGATTCCGTTACGTTAAATTAAACATTTATTTATAAAAATTAATTTATAGGAATCTGTAAAAGATTTTGAAGAGAAATTTCTGCTTTAAATACATGCTTCCATGAAAGACATATTTTTCTCATTAAAATCTGTTCAAATTCAAGGTTTTTTGTTTTATTTTAATTTTACTGTATTTATACTTTTTTGTTTATTTTACTCGTGTGTTAAAAATGCACATATGCTCAGTATTGAGATATCATCTGTGGAAAAGTATTCTCTGGCGGAATTCCGCACATCCCTCACGGGGATCTCCGTTTCCCCGTCCCCGAAAAGTTTTAAATTTAATCCAAAATAAGAAACAACGGTCTATTTCGTCCTCATCTTCATTAAAATTTCATGAAACACTTTGTTTTAAATATACAGTTTATTTCCTGTGGTCTTCATTTGATCATAAATAAAGTCAAAGATAGGTATATTAAAAAGTAATTAATTTAGCAAACAGCATCTGTTGAATAAAAGTTTTAAAAAATAACGTGAACAATTTTGCGCGTAATTTTTTATGGGGTACCTAATGAGGTGTCAGAATCATCGTCCTCAAGCGAATCAAAGTCAAAGGTACGGTATGTGGTGTCAGAATCACAGTCATCAAGCGAATCAAAGTAGTCATCATCGCTTAATAATGTATCATTATCATTTGCTTCGTTTAAATGTTCCAAAATTTCGTCATAATGTAAACTTTCTGCGATCATTTTAGGCGTGTTTTTTAAACTATCAATGGCGCTAACATGTGCATTGTTCTCTATCAACCATTCCACAGCGTCCAAGTTGTTTGCTCTTACTGCAGCATGTAACAATGATTCTGTTATTACTTCTCCATCAACAGATTTTTCTCTTTTAGAATTTACCACGAAGCTTAGATCAATGTCTCCAGCACCCATATTCAATTCTTTTTTCTTTTCTGCCATAAGAAATAAATCATGGATGTGATTTAATAATGCTTTTAAGTTTTGACTGAAGTCGTCTCTTTTTTCAACCAAATATGCACTGTTGTATATAATTCCAGCCTGCTTTAAATATTTATGATTGATATTAATGTTTCTTTGAATAGCAACATCAAATGGAGTTTCGTTGTTTTTATTTTTTGAAATCACACATGCACCATTTTTTATTAGAATTTTTATTAATGATGAGGCAGTATCCAAATAGTAACTTTCTGCGTTCATTTCAGGCGTTTCTGAAATTATTGCAGCAAATAAAGGAGTTTCTCCGTCTTCGTTTGCGGCATTGACATCAGCTTTCTTTTCGATAAGATATTTTATGACTTTTTTCTTTGTTGAAGAATCCGAAAACTTTGAAGAACGCGCAGCCATAAAAAGTGGTGTATCACGATTTATATTTGCAAAATTAACATCTGCACCCTTTTTTACAAGATATGTTATCATTTTATAACTGTATCCGTCACATGCCAAAAACAAGGGAGTTTCTTCATTGTTGTTTGTAATATTAATATTAATCTTTTCCGACAGACATTTTTCTGTAGTGCAAAGTACTCCTTTGTACCAGGAAATATATTTAGCAATATAAAAAATAAGTTCAGCTTTAATGTTTTTTTTATAAAAATTCAGAAATAAATTTCCAATCAAATTAGGAAATTTTTTTCGGTAAATATTAAAAAATTCATTGAGTTTATCCTTGTCACCACCGCCTTCGTCATCGTCATTGTCTTCGTAAATATAATGAAAACAGTAAACATGGTTTTCAACCACATCAAACTTTAACACATTTGCTGCCAGTTGCAAATCTTTGCGACATACTGCTATAACACTTAATTGCGTTAAATGAGGAAGATGGGTAATATCATCATGATCGTTTGAATATATTCCATTATTTTCTGCTAAAAATATTAATTTTTCCAGTTTATCTTTGTCACTCAGCAACTTGCTGAAATATGTATGGTCGAAAACTGTTTCAGTTTCATGATTGTTCTCAAAAACATTATTCTTAATATTTTCATCATCGATGTTATTGTAAAATATTTTGACTACTTTTAAACTTTCATGTTCAAAAAGCTCTATTAATAATTTCATATATCCATATTCTATCTCAGATGGATCTAGTAGTTTATCACAATAATAAAAATGTTGTTGTGTTTCTTCTGATTTATCTTTAGGGTATTTTTTATTGACAAAATTTTCAATAGCTGTCAGAATCTCAATAATGTCTTGACAATTTTTAGCTTCGGCATAATCTTTTGCGGTTTTTCCATTTTTATCACTATAAGACACAAAATTAAAAAAATAAATTGATGTTTTTTGATCATGTGATTTACATGCAATATTGTTCGCAGCATACACATAGCTTAATATATAAACGACCATTTTCAAATTTCCACTTTCAGCTGCGTAATGTAAAGCAGTTCTTTTCTTTTGATCTTCTTTGAGATAACGCCAAGCATCTGCTATTAAGAGAGAGTCTGTGGGAACCTTAAATCAGAGCGGAACAAAATTTTTTTCTCAAAGATTCTGTAATTATCAATCGATAAAAATAGGTGAAAAA
>JAQIXH010000547.1:0-12558 GCA_034700145.1 Panagrolaimus detritophagus | reverse complement strand
TTATATAAATCAATTTGCTTCTTAATTTTCTTCATTTCAATGTTATACTACTCTACAGCAGGGATGTGCGGAATTCCTTCAGAGAACACTTTTTCATAGATGATTTCTAAATAATGCGCATATGTACATTTTTTTAAAATATTACATCCTTGAGCTACTTATTAAAGTAGCTTGTATCTGCCTTTATCGAAAAATTATAGACGATTTCCGCAGGCGGAATTCCTTTTAGCACTAAACGGAATCTACAGTTTTCAAACCATAATCTGAAACTTCGTAAATACAATTTTTTGTTCGAATAGACGAAATATTGCTATTGGCGGCAGTTTTTTGAGTTACTTAATTTTCCACTTTTGCAGTTAAAAATACAAAAATAGTTACATGAATTTAAAAAATTTTGCCCAGTTTATACTCGCAACTTTTCATTTCCAGTTCGCACCACAGTTCATACAATCCATTAAAAAGTTAGATAATTTCGTTTAAAGCTGTATGAATTTTAACTTCAGACTTTTTATCCATTATTTTCTTGCAAAACAAAGATAATACGTATTTTTAAAATTTCTTTAAAAGATTTTTATATAAATTTTTTCTTTAAAAGTGATTTTAGTCTCCCTCACTTTAAAAGCATTGCAACGGCAACAGCACTCAAGCATCAAAAAAAGCTGTCGCAAACACTTTTCTCCTCTTTTTTTTATTCTTTGTATAAAAAAACATAACCTTAATTTTTTTTTGGATTTAAATTGTCGTTGTTGTTTCTTTTTGCTACTTTTTTACAAGGATATATTATATCTCCCATTCGAAACACTTGAAACGTCCAAATGCCCTTTCCTGAAACATATTTTAGCGCCTTTTTTTATTTGTGACGCAAATGTTTTTTCTTTTTTTAATTTTATAAAAGTGGTAGACGATAAATTTTAAAAAGACAGAATCAGATTTTTAAGTTTCTTATTTTACAAAAAACATGCATATAAATTTTGTTAGAAAAGGAATGCCGTTCTTCGAAGTAATTTTCAAAGTTTTTTTTTCCATTTTTTGCATCTTTTTTTAGGTTAAATAAATTATGTTTTTTTTCTTTTTGGAAACTCAAAAATAGAAGTCAAAAAATTTATTTTTTCCTCTTTTTTATGGAAAACAGACATATGGTTTCCTTGAAGATGTTTATTTTTAGGTTTTTAACTTTAAAAGAAAATTACTTAATCCAATTTTGGAAAGCAAAAGAGGAAGGAAGAAAAAAGGTACAAAAATTAGGGATAGTTATTGGTCAGTTTTCGAAGTTTTTGTTATTATCATTGTTATTAAATATAAAAATATATTATATAACATAAGCTTTAATAGTTTAAAAAGAATTTAAAAAAAGTGTCATGTTTTAATCAGTTTTCTAAAAATTAACATTTTTCTGTTTTTTTTATACAAGCTGGTCCTTTTGAAACGCCATGTATTTCCTTATTTATTGCAGTTTAAAATTTATTTCACTGCTTTAAAAAAATTTTTTTTATTTAGGTTTTTTATTGCCCTTGATTACTGACATAAATTTTCAAGAAATTGTTAAAATATATTAAGTTATTTACTTTACTACCAAAGTGTAATGTTTATTAAAAAATTTTTTTTAAATGATTAATGGTTTTTTTTAACACAGTTTCTTTTAAATCAGAATATAGATTTTTCAAAATTACCTTTATTATAAGGATAAACAGTTTTCTTTGTTAATTTTTATGTTTTTAAGTATGTTTTAGTTTTAAATTTAAATTTAAAATTATTTGGGTTCCAATAAAAATTATCAGTTTTTTTCTAAATTTGTATGCAAAAATGTTTCGAGTTTCTAAGTTTTTTGCTTTTTTCTCAAACCATTATTATGTTTATGGTTCAGTTTTATGATGAATTATTCTTATTTGCCAGTTTTTTTCAAAAAGCCAATCCACATCATCCAGTTTTTTCTTTAAAAAAAGTAATGTATTTTTAGTTTTTAATTATAATGTGGAAAACTGATTCATTTTATTATATATTATTTTTCAATTGGTACTTTACATTTAAACGCTTATCTCTCAAAAATCAAATAAATTTTACCATTTTTAAACAAAAATTATAGACATCAAAGAAATTTTTGAAATTAATTTGCAAAAATTCTACGAAATATTAAAATCAAAGGTTATAATTTATTTTTTCTGCTAACTTTTTTAAAAACTTTTTTTTATGTGACTTTTTTTGTGTATTGCCACCTAAATTTTTTTGAGCTTTTCACCTGCTGTATCAGTTTTTTCCTTATCGAAAAAGTAACCAACATTTTTTCAAATTTTTTCATTGAAAAATCTTACACTAAAGTAATTTTTTGGTAAAATTTTTGTTTTACAATTTTTAATTATTTTTTAATCATTTTTTACGATAAGAATTTTTTCTTTCTAAAGTGCTTGAGCACTTAAACAGAGGGAGATAAATAAGGATCTTTGAAATGAAAAAGTGCCCTTGAAAAAAAAAATTTAATTTTTTTTGGGATTATCTTTGAACGATGTCACATTTGCCGTTGTAGTTTTCTTATGTTTTGACTTTTCTTTTGACGTTGATAGACATTTGTAGTCAAATGCTTATCTCGATGACAGTTTTTTAGCTATTTTAGTTTGCAAATTTTTTTGCAATAAAATTTATTTTTTCAAGTTTTAAAATGTCATAAAAAATGTGTTAAACTGATAACAGTTAATAGCATCTACTTTCACTTTTATAAAAGCTTTCAGACATTATTTAGCAGATTTCAAGTAGGCATTTTTTTATTATTTTAGGGTGTTTGTATATTTATTTTTTCCAATATTAAGTTTAATGGTACGCAGTTTAATATATAATATTAGCGACTTTAAGTTAACAGTTTTCAAGTTCCTTCAATAGCTTGCTTTTTTCGTTATTTTAGACGTTTTTAAATCAAGAATTTTGTGCATTGATGCATAAAACAGTTATTTTTTTATGACAAAATATTATTTAATACATATCTTATTTCTCCCGGAACTTTAAAAATTGTGTTTTCCCATCAAAATACATTTCTCAAGGCTACAAAAACATTATTAACACAATAAACTTTAATATTAAAGATCATTTCCAATGTTTTATGGTTAAATTTTACAAATCTTTGCCTTATACAGATACTAAAGTAGGACCAGTTTTATTAAATATAATTTTATAACTTTCGAGGTCTTTTATATATAAAAATTGTCATTTTTCGTATCATATTACTGTTTTAATAAGTTTTTACGTTTTTTTTCTTGATTCGAATTTTAATTTTTAATAACAATATACATAAAACAAAGCAACCATCTGCAGTGGCCAGTTAATACATTATTTTTAAACCTTCCACCAAACCATTTTAATATTAACTCCTTAAAATTAACGTTCAAAATTTTGAAGATTAACTTATTTCAGTTAAAATATTTAAAAGATAAAACCTTAAAAATCAAAAGTTCAAAAAATGTCTTACTTTGTTTCCATTTTTACTTATTTCAAAACCCCCGCTTTTCTTTTATTTTCAAAAATATTTGCAGTAACTTTCTTTTTATTGAAAAACGAATATAAAAGAAAAAAAAGTAATAATAAATTTCCAAAATTTTCCCAAAAAATAATAAAAGAATGCATAAAACTGCGTCAAAGTTTTACTTTTGAATAAAAGAAAGAATAAAGATGGCACTTTTTCATTCATTTGATAAAAGAAATCTTTTCTAAAATAAATATATTCTCAGTTTTCCATTGTTATTGAAAGCTGAAAAGTTAAGAATTTTGCAGTTTTTTTAGTTTCTTCACGTAACTTTTGATTTTTATGCAGTCTCTGTCAAAGAAACTGTTAATGAAAGCCAGTTTATTTGTTTTATTTCGATATAAAAGATTTGATGAGTTAAATAATTGATAATATTGAGCTTTAATCGTTTGCTAGTTTAGTTTTTGTTTTCTTTTTTTCTGACTAAAAATCTTTTCGAAAACGTTTGTCCTGATGCAGTTTGAAAAAATATATATTTTTTTGATCTTGTCAACCAAAGTTCCGTGACAGTTAATTACAAATAATATAAGAATGTACATTCAATAATAGAAAAGATTGAGATTTGGAGACAGGTTTAACAAACTTAGTTGAAATGAAAGGCCATGAAAAGGAATTTCTCAGTTATACAACACATATTTCTTTAGTTTTAGCACACAACTTCCAATTTTTTGGCTGCTTTGAGAAAGAAAATTTTTTTGTTTTAGATTTAGAATGTCAAAAAAATTCATAATATTTATGAGATCGAATTCGCACCGTTTGAAGAAGATGGCAGTTAAATGTTAGAAACTGTTTGAAAAATTTTTTGTTTTAAAAAATGCTGTTAACATGTTATCAATTTTTATCACTAGTCTAAAGTCATTTAAAAACGTTTCAAAATATTATATTTACGAATTTCAATTTGTAAGAATTCATAATGATTTCATTAAGCGCGTTTGAGTTTTTTTATTTAAAAACAAACAAGATAAAAATTTTCAAACAGCTGCTCATTGAAAAATTTGTTTATAATTGAATTATATTTAAGTACAAGATGAAATGAAAAAGCCTCACAGTTTTATACATTTAAAATAATGCATAATCTTTTTTTTACAAATTAAAGTTTATGCCAATTTTGTTCTTATATTTGTACATTTGTAATTCTGTTTTACTCTAAAAATCCCTAAAGTTTCATTTTATTTTGGAGTTTCAGTTTACCATTTTTTTTTATAAATTTATTTTTAAAATCCTTGTTTTTTAAGATTTTAATCCTGTTATTTTGTTTTAATTTCCGTAAATTCGTTTTTATAAGATTTTAAAAATAGACTTTGTTTTTAATCTTTTAATTTTAATTTTAAAGCAAATCGATTTCAGTTTTATATATTCTAATTAATTAAATATTGGCTTTATTTGCTTTTTTTGTACCCATCATTATGATTTTCGCACAGTTTTTAAACCAGAAATTACAATTTTTCAGTTTATACTTTCTAGGGGCTTTAATTCTTGTATTAGAATCAGGACGAGACCCGATTTGCAATAAATATCAAAAATAAAAAATAGCGTAATTTTAAAAGCATCAATCATCAGAAACTTTGCTTTTTTGATTTCTCTTTCTCTCACAGTTCAACATTTTTCATTTCCAGTTTACATCACATTCTTTTACTAAAAGTATCGTAGCTTTGAAGTTAAAAAGAATCGAAAAAATTTGATAACTTTAATTAAGCATTAAAAATTTTTAAAGATTAAATTTTTGCATGTTTAATACTCGACTTGAATAAGACATAATATTGTTTGGTAGCTCAGTTTATCTCTTCAAACTTTTCACCAAATTTACATCCCTCTCTGCAATTCACAGATTCCTATTTTTTAAAATTTTTTATTTCGTTTTTTTTTGCAAAATTCTAAGAAAAACACGTAAAAATTTTAACAACCTTTAAAAATTGTGTTTTTGCTTGAATTGTTTCAGGAATTTTTTACGTGATGTTTTATGCCATTCTTGTAATAAATTTTAAAGCTATATAACAAACAGCAAAAAATTACGGTGGCTTTGGTTTTTAATGTTTCTTTTTGACATTTTTTTATAGTCAAAAAATAAATAGAGTGTGAAAAAAAAAAAGAAAAAATAAAGTAGGCGGAGGTTTTGGTTAAACGAATATATTGGTTTTAGTTTAGAAGAAAATTATAGGGAAAAGTTGTAAGAAAGAGTGTATCAGTTTTATAATTTCTCTGTCAGCGCAGTTAAATATTTCGTAAGTTTTTGGAAGACTGGGGGATTTTGATAACTCAAATTGTGATTAAAGTTTTATTTAGCTAATATGTAAATTTCTTAAATACACTGTCTTTAATTTATTATTACCATTTATCTGTCATTTTGTTCCTTAGCTCAGTTTAAAATATCTCATAAAATTTGTTCATCTGTTTCTTACTAACTGCAGTTTTATTAATTTTTCTTTTAAACATTCAATCTCAGAGTGACACAGTTAATATTTTACCCAAAATTTCACTATATCTCTTTAACTTTTATAAAATTCAGTTTTACTACATTTTAAACTCGATTTTTCCACCATTAAAAATTTAAACGCAGTTTGCAAAAATCCCCCAATTTTCAGAAAATTTAAAGAATGTTTTTATGACTTTTTGGTTTTTACATTTTTATTACTTCAATAAAATTTTTAGTTAATATATTACATTAATCTCTGAATCTCTCACTCTTTCCATTTTAAAAACAAACATCAGCAAAAATAACAAATGCTTTTCAGTTTCTGAATAAAAAAAACACCCGCTCATTTTTTTGATATGTTTATTTATTATATTTTTATTCAAAAAAATGTGTGTTTCCCTAAAAACTTTTTTCTTTTTCTTTTTATTTTATTTGATTGATTATCAGAAAATGTAATTATAATTTAAAAGATTCAAACGCTTCTACTTTTTTTTCTATTTGATTCTTTTTTATTTAAACTTTTTACTTTTAGACTTTAAGATGAGTTTGCAGGAAAGTTTTAATTCAGTTTTAACAAGTTATATGCAAAATCTCGAATGCTGCTATAAACTCTTCTTATAACTTTTTTAGAATGCTTTAGAAAAATTTTTTTGTTAAGTTCTTTTTTCGATGAAATCACCGTTTGCAGTTTTAAAATATATAGTGTGTTTCTATTAAACAGTTTTTTTTTCAGATTTTAAGAGATAGCAAAAATTCGTAATTGGATTTTCAATTTTTTTGATTTAAAATTTAATCATCCTGTTATTTCATAAATTTAGGGATATATCCAAGCATACTACATGAATACAGTTAAAGCCTTTTTTCAAAATTTTTTATTAAGTCATGTTGGAAGTGAAAACTCAGTTAAAAAATTTCAAGCAAAAATATAATAAAAACACTTTTAAAATTAATATCATTTTTTAGACTTTTTTCGTTTAAACGCTTTGTCAATTTTTTTTCGTTAAAAGCAATGCAATTGATTCTTCTCAAAATGAATCAATGAATCACTTTGTTATTTTGAGGATTGTATATCACATACTTTCAGTTTACAAAGATTTTTACTACTTTTTTAAAACATATAAAAGTCAAAATGCTGTCAACAGTTTCAAAATTTTGCATTTTTGTACCATAATTTGATTTACTTTTGAGCATTTTTTACCCCTCTTTTTAAAATAACAGTATTAAAGCAAATAAAGAAAAAAAAACATATGTGACTCTTTTTTTTTCTAAAATGCCTTTCTCGTTTTTTTTGATAAATTGCATTTCATTTTTCTGCTAATAATAATAATTTGTTTTTCGCTGCAATTCAAAGAAATATTTTTTTTCTTTTCAAATTTTTTGAGTTTTGCCAGTGCTAACCTTTCCTTGTTTTCAAAAATGTATTTTTTTATTAAATTTACGACTTTTAACCTTTTTATTAGCTTTTTCGAACGGGAAAAATGGAAGCGAAAAGTTAGGTTTTCGTTGTTTGATGGAAAAGAAGGCAGTTTAAAGAAAAATTTAAGAAAAATTTAAACAAAAATACAAAAAACTACCCAGTTCTTCTTGTTCAACAGTTTTTCAATAACTTAAAAATTTCTTCGTTTGTTGCAGTTTACACACTAGAAGTTTTTTCTCATGACAATTCCGTCTTTTTCTAAGTAGAATATACAGCAATGTTTTTTTTCTGAATCTTTTTTTGTTCTTGGTCAAGTTTTTGGCACAGTTTGTTTCAAATATCGTTTTTACATCCACAAATGCCACATTTCTCTCATTAATCTTTTAAAATAAAGTTTCCCAAAGGATTCAAAATAAAAAAATAGGAAATAGATTCTCTAAAATTTCAGCTACCTTTATTTTTAAAGCCAGTCTGACCTAATATTTGCTTACGTAAATTTGCAAACATCTGCTTTTAAAAAATTTTAGGTAACCCATTTTAAATTATTTTTTTCTAATTCCTCCTCTTTTTTTAAACAATTTATAAAATCTTTTTTGCCAACAGTTTTTTACAAAAGCCTTTAATTTTTAATTAATATTGAATTTTGAGATGCACCTGTTTTTTTAAAGAAAACTTTCAAGTTTTATAAATTTAAAAAATCAACAAAGAACCAAACTCAGTTTTTTAAATTTTAAGCCGGAACAAAAAAGACGGGAAAAAATGGATGTCATTTGTTTTAAAAAAAGAAGTGTTAAAAATATGACGATCAAATTTTTGTTTTAATTTTAAAGTACATATTAAAAAGAAAACAACAAAGACACATTTTTTACATATTCATTCATCCTTTTTTCGTAGTTAAAAAACAAAGTACATTTTTTAAAAAGTAAAAATTGTCTTTCGTTTTTTTAGGTCCGCCTTCTCAGTTTCTTTTTTTTCTTCCGTTTTTTTTCTTATTTTTTTTATTGTTTTTTTTCGCGGACTTTTTTCAAAGTAATTTTTTTTGCATTTTTAAAGCAGTTAATTGATATAAGTTTTTAGTGTAATGTTTTTATAATATCTGAATATTTTTCTCTGCTCCAGTTTAACAACATTAAATAAATATGGATATTACATCCCAAAATATCAATAATAATGAAATTCCCGGATGTTCACATATTCAAGATGATGGCGCCGGTTTTACAATGGCACAAGTAATATTTCGAGTTTATATTATGCCTGCCACATACTTTTTTGGAATTTGCGGAAATTTATGCAATATTTATGTATTTTCACATAAACAGGTAAATTAATTGAGCCAACTCTATTACCAACTATTCAGTTTAAAAACTGTTTATTTGCCTTATGAGATAAATAAAATCTTCAAGGATATACTTCTTGAATTTCTTAATAAACAGTTCAATAAACAATTCTTTGATAGGGTTTTAAACTAGAAAATGTATTGAGACATTTATTTTGGCACGATTTGATGATTATCCAGTTTTATCCCAAATTTTGTTCATTTCCCTTTTATTTCTATTTTTTATTAATTTTCAGTTTTATACTTTCTTGTTTCCTTATTAGAAACATTTTCTTTGTTTTTACGAGTTTGTGTTTTCCAGTTACCAGTAGGCCTGGCGCCGGGACTGGAAGTCCCGTTTAGTCCCGGTCCCGGCAAGTCCCGTCCCGGGACGGGACGGGACTGACTTTCACCGGGACGGGACAGGACCGGGACTTAAAAAATGGTCCCGCGCCACGCCTAGTTACCACATATTTTTTATACCTTGTTTATAGCTACATTTTTTTCTTTCTTATAAATCTTTGCCTACGCAAACTCTAAATTCCTTTTTTAAATTAAATATACGTCTTAAAATTAAAAAATTAATAATATTACTTTTAACAAATATAAATTAAATTCTCATAAAAGACATTTTTTTCATAAAATACAAATATATGCATATTTTTAGATGAGATCACAATTGGTTAATTGGTTTTTGCTTGTCCTTTCAATCAGTGATTTATGTGTGCTGATGTCATCATTCTTTGTATTTTCTGTACCAGTTATATCAGAATATTTGGGAGTTGAATATTTGGTTTCAATTTCACCAAAGATATTAGTTTCAATATATCCGTTTGCACATATTTCCCATACAACATCCGTTTATTTAACGATTTTAGTTTCGGTACATCGATATTTGGGTGTTTGTCATCCATTTTTGGTAAGTTTTTTTATTGATTTATTTTCTGAATACAGTTAAAACCGAAAAAGCAGAAAACAGTTTTTTAAATAAGATAATTTGAACAACATAAATATCAGTTAAAACAAATTATTGTCTTTTGCGGTTCACCAGTATAAAGTGAAGTTCAAATTAGAAGTGCAACAGTTATTTTACACATTCTTCTCAGAAATTTTCCACAATACAGTTTTTGGCAAAAGTTTATTATCAAATTTATTTCATGAATTAGTTCGATACTTAGTTTAGATCTCATATTTTAAAAAATCCCCATTCAGTTATCGCTGCTGCTCAACCTTTTTTATTATTTAAATAATAAGCTTATCAAAAAAAAACGTCCCTAGCTAATTAAAAACCAAAAAAACATCTTCCAGTTTCATCTTCACATACTTTTTTGAAAGCAAAAGAAAAATATTTCCAATAAAATTCCATTTAGAAAAATGATGTATGTGCCTTTTTTTGACTCGAAAATGTTTCTTTAAAAAAATTAAAAGTTAGGATTAAACATATAAAAAATTTATACCCTAAAAATTGAGAAGTTAAATACTTCCGTAATTTAGTTTTTAAAATAAATATTTGATTAGATATGCATGATAATTACTATAAAAGTTTCTTTTAGTCAGAAAAAAGTTTTTATTTCATGTTTGGAAAATGAATTTGAGAATGTGAATGTTAGTTTATAAGGTTAGAACTATAAATGCATGATAACTTTCAAACAGTGTATTCTTTAATAAATCAATTTTTTTGAGTGAAAAAAGTATTATTCAACATTTTAAAACTAATTTTTTACAAATTTAAAAAACAATAGACCGAAGTTGTGGTTTTTTATTCATTTTAAATCAAAAATAGATATTTACTTTTGCAGTTATCCCCCAGGACCCAGTTACAAAAAAATGAAAAAAAAGTGGCACCATTAAAAGATAAATGCTGATAAGCAATTTATAAAAAGTTTAATACAGTTTATTGTGAAAAATCATTAATTAAACAATTTAATAATGAAGGCCATTCACTTCAGTTTTTTTTTAAAATTCGTTTTCTAAGCTTACAAGGCGTTGGAAGCACAAGCACCTTCAGTTTATTTTTATTAAAAGTAAGAAAAAAAGTGTTATTGGTTGACTTTAAAAAATACACTAGCTATCAGAAATTCTGTTCATAAAATTAAAACAACGTCCTAAAGCACATTCAAAAAGCAGTTCAAAATTTATTTAATGAAACATTTTATGTTTTTAAAAATAAGACTCACGTATTTGAAACCATTTTCTTCTCAAACTTGTAAATATTCAGTTTAATATTTATCAACTTAGAGACATAATTCGTAATGCTCATTTAGGACTCACTTTTTATAAACCCCATTTAACTGGGAGAATATTGCATTTTAGACGAAAATTATCGATAATAATTAATTCACAAGTTTTTTGACTACTAGAAGAAGCACGTGACAGTTTTTTTAAAAGACACAAAGGAAAAAAATTTCAGTTTGAAAAATAGGCTTTAAAAGTTTTGATTTTGCATCAAATCAAAATAGCTCCTTTCAAAGTCCCTTTCTTCAGTTTTTATTAAAAAATCTGATTTTAAGTTCTGTTATTAAATTTGAAAATGCAGAAGATCAGTTTCTTTTTAAAATGGCCCTGACATTTAATATAAATTTTTTTGAGTAGGAGTTTTTATTGCCGCCGCAGCTGTTGACTCATATTTGTCCAATTATAATTTTTTAACAGCAAAAAAACATAAGACTAGACTTCTCTTTTTTCGTTGCTTATTTGAATTTCAAAAAAAAAATACACACAGCGACGTGCTGAATATAAAACAAAGAAATGCAGTTTTTTAACATTTTTGGGTCGTAAGATTAGAGAAGTGAAAAATGCAGACTATGTTTCACCAGTTTAATGCAAAAGAAGATACACCCCATTCAAACAGTTTTTAATTGATTTTAACAGATTTAACAAAAATTCAACTTTTTTTTCTTGGGACGTAGTTTTTCTACAATACAAATTAACCAAAAACTACTTTTAAAACCATGATTTTTAAGACTAACAACTCAGATAATTAGATTACTCCCATAATTCAAAAATTCAAACAAGAAGTCAGTTATTATACCCTTTTTTATTTCTTTATCTTTTAAGATTCGCCGAATCAGCAGTAAAACGGCTGTAAAATGTGTTTTGGGTTCAGCTTTAATATTTTCTGTTCTTTTTAATCTTCCTCGATGGTTTGAAATAAAAGCATTGGATTGTTTGAGTGAAACATTTTTAACAAAATCTTCAATGGTTGTTCCAACATATTTATTCATGAATTCAACCTATACAATTTTATATCGAAATGCATGCTTTACAATTGTTATGTTCTTTTTTCCATTTATTACTTTAACATGGGTTAATTGTAAAATTGTTAGCACACTTAAAAGATCAAATATGTAAGTTTTCTTTTTCTGGCAAATTTAAAACACAGTTAAATGCTTCCGTTTTTTCCTTTTTAAATGAATTTTAACCGAATGCAGTTTAAAAAAAAGTTAAAAACGAAAAAAGTTATTTCTAATTTTTTAGGATTCGTCGTCGAATGACAAATCAACAAGGAAGTTTAACAACTGAAACTCCAATAATTTTAACAAAGGATACAAAAGATGCATCATTTTCAAGAGATTCAGTTGGAAACGCGTCCGTAACACGGATGTCATTAATTACTCGAAAATTGAGTAAACAAGATTTAAATGGTAAGCTTTTTTTAATGAATTATGCTGAAATTTGAGATTAATATAAGCATCAAATTACATTAAAAACCAATACTGCTCAGTTTCTTTAACGTTTTTAAAAAATACGTGACATATAACTTATGTCCATGGCTTCAAAGTATTAAAAAATATTTAAGATACATTCAGTTTACATATTTTTTTCCAACTTTTTTAAATGTGGGGGAGTAATTAAAAGTTCCGTTTAACAAAGTGTTTTTCACTTCAGTTTTGTAAATGCCGTGA
>JAQIXH010000546.1:0-12563 GCA_034700145.1 Panagrolaimus detritophagus | reverse complement strand
AAGAAGGAATTACTGATGAAGAAAAGGCTGCATTTACTGATGTTGGTCTTACACTTTATGGATTTTCTGAACTTGAAGCTTTGGGAGCTACCGCCGAAAGAACTCCAATTGTGCCTCCAAAACCTGAAGACCTTGCAACAATTTGTTACACTTCTGGAACAACTGGAACTCCAAAAGGTGTTATGTTAACTCATGGAAATGTTATAGCTGATGCAACAACTTTATTTTATTTTAAATATACTGAAGTAAAAAGTGATGATGTTATGATGAGCTTCTTACCATTAGCTCATATGTTTGAACGTGTTGTTCAATCTGTGGTTTTTACACATGGCGGACGAATTGGTTTTTTCCGTGGTGATATTCGTGGACTTGCTGATGATATTAAAACTCTTCAACCAACTCTCCTTCCGGTTGTTCCTCGTGTACTTAATAGAATTTATGACAAAGTTATGTCAGAAGTTAATAAATCAATATTCCGAAAGACTCTTTTCAATGCTGCTTTAAGTTTTAAACTTCGAGAAATTAATCAGTAAGTTGACAACTGTTTCCGAGGCGTATGTGTTATTGTTTTCATTTTGTTTAGATCTGTTATTCGTAATAATTCATTCGTTGATAATTTTGTTTTCAAAAAAATTCGTGAACAATTGGGAGGTCGAGTCAAATTAATGCTTACTGGTTCTGCTCCACTTGCTGATAATGTTATGAATTTCATTCGTTGTGCTCTTGGATGTGTCGTCGTTGAAGGATACGGTCAAACTGAATGTGTCGCTGCTTCTACCGTAAGCTTTATTTTCACATTTTTTTATTTTTATATTTGTTTCATTTTTTAGATTACTCTGGAAGGTGATTCTACTCCTGGACATGTTGGTGTTCCATCTCCGTGTAACATTATTAAGCTGGTTGATGTTCCTGAACTTGGTTATTTTGCAAGAGATAATGCTGGTGAAGTTTGCATTAAAGGATCGAATGTTTTCAAAGGATATTACAAAAATGAAGAACAAACTAAAGAAGTTCTTGATGAAGATTCATGGCTTCATACTGGGGATATTGGTAGATGGACTGAAGTTGGAACTTTGAAAATTGTTGATCGTAAAAAGCATATCTTTAAATTGTCACAGGTAAATTTTTAAAATTTTTTTAGTTTATTTATTCATTTTCGTTTTAGGGTGAATATGTTGCTCCAGAAAGAATTGAAAATATTTATCTTCGCTCTAAATTTGTTGCTCAATCATTTGTTCATGGTGAAAGCTTAAAAACTTGTCTTATTGCTATTATTGTTCCTGATCCTGATATTCTTCTATCAGAAGCAAGTAAAACTCTTGGAATTGCAAATCTTAGTATGCAAGAACTTTGTCAACGTGAAGATGTTAAAAAGATGATTATGGATGATTTATTAGCTGTTGGAAAAGCTGCTGGCCTTTATTCATTTGAACAAGTTAAAGATATCTATGTTTCATCTGAAATGTTTTCTGTAGAGAATGATCTTTTAACACCAACTCTCAAAAGTAAACGTCCAAAGTTGAAGGAATACTTCAAACCTCAAATTACTTCAATGTATGCAAAACTTGATTAACTTTTTCATATGGTGTATTTAAGTATTTAACTAATATTTTCACATGTAATAATATGTCTATATATAATTATTAAAAATGTTTTTATCTGTGAAATATTACATAAAGCTCTTTTTATTTTGTTCTGTTTGATATTGCTGGAAATCTAAGATGCAATGCATGACTGATAATTCCGGTAGTAGTGCAGTTTCAATGAGAGATAAGAGAGAATGAAATGAATGTTGAATAATTTTTACACAAATAAATTATAACAAATAGTTTATCATAAAAAATAAGATTTTTTTACCATAATTATTTCATACAAAACAATTTTTATAAACTCTTGTTTTAAATCAATATCGCTAATGGAACCGTAATATTTTTTTTATAAAATTTTTATTGCTGCAAAACGATGTCATTTTAATTATTTATGTTTTATTGATTTCATCATGTCCATTTTTTTTAAAAGCATGCGAAATTTTTAAAATGTAACATTACTGTAATAAAGTAATAAATTAAATTACCAGAAGAAAATAATGTGACATAAAAAAGTTTGGAAAAAAAGAAATACAGTAATGATAAATTTTTTAAAATTTAAAATACATTTTTAGAAAGTTGAAAATTATTTTTGCTTCAATAGTTTTTACACAGGAAAAAGGGGTTCTCCATAACACGACATTTTCTTCTCTATAACAGTCCCATAACGCCAAAGTTATAGAAAATCGTAAAAAGTTATGGAAAAGCGACAGCATTCGATAACTTTACGTTTAAAAAATTTAAACTAATAAATATATTTATTAGTTTAAATTTTTATATTTATAAATATATTTTTTGTTTTAAAAAAACGATTTTGCTTCGTTTGTTGTAGTTTTGTTTATTAATTCATAAATATTTGCTGTTGTAAATTCTTTCTAGATTGCAACAAAATCAGATAAAATGCTGTCAAAACAACGAAATTTGGATGATAATAATTATAAAACTGATAATTATGACCATGATTCCAATTTCAATTTAAATAGAAATCGTGGATGTTCAACTGATTCTGCTGTTCAAGCTCGTAGCAAATCATTATGTCACAAACATGTTGGTATATAATTTTGCAGTTTTATAAAATTTAAAAAATATTGCTGTTACCCAAAACTGGATTACTGTAGAAATATTATATACTATTTTAACATTTTTTGGCAAAATTTTAATTCAAAAAAATTACTGTTGAAAAAGAAGATTAATTTTGTAAAACTGCAGCATCGTATAAAATGCTAGATGACATTACAACAGATAAATATGAAGAAAAGGCAAATTTACGAACATGGAATAATCATATGAAAGTTTCAAGCAAATTACTTGATTGTTATACAAATGGTGAAGCAGATAAACAGCGACAAAAATGTTGGAAGAAGAACAAAACTTCCACAAGCAGCAGCACTTTATCACTTCATATTTTAGCTTATGAAAATTTAGTTGAAGTTTTAAATGATAGTATTGAGCAATCACCACCAAACGAATCACAACCAACAAAAACTTTGGATTGTTTCACAATTTCACAAGCAAGTTTAACACTATGCCAGTATCATAATAAGCATATGTTTTTTACAGAATTCATTTGAATTTCCCAGACAAATGGGAAATATTCAACCTACAAAACCTGGGGTTATGAATTATAAATCTTCTCAAAGACTCCTTCCACAACCTTCACATGCAAATCCAATTGTTGGTCCACCTAGTGATTTGTCTGCTCCATCTGGCGATTTTTAATTTTGAAGTGCATACAGTAATCTCTTTAAATTTAGTAAAACTGCCCGTGCACAATTAAAGGCTGCATCATCACATCCATCTGTTGAATATTATGATGAAAGTGCATATGTTTATGAAAATGATTTCGAAATGGAAGAGGATTTTGATTCTCATGAAACTGTTTAAAGTTGTTTAAAGTTTGTGTTGTTTGATTTGATTTTACTTGATACAAATAAATTGTTTTATTTGTCATTAAATTAATTTATTGGGAAAATCAAAACATATATTAAAATATTCTCGCAAAAATAACAACTAACCGAATCAATTAAACTCGAGTCATTGTTCGCCATTTTCATTTCCCCCCCCCCCCCCCCCCATCTAAATGCTTGTAACCACTTTTATACATAAGTTTTTACAGTCAAATTCTCCAGCTGTAAGACAATCACGACTTTCGAGATATGATCAAATTTATACTCCACCAACATCAACTGTAAAAAATGCTTGTGCAAGTAATTATGAATTACCTAACAATTTTGCTGATTGGGAATACAATGATGCTGAATTTGGTGTCGATCAATCTGATCCAGCACATTATGACAATGAGCAACATGAACGTCATCATTCCCCAGTTACAGGTGCATTTTCATTCCGATAAGTTTATATTAATGGACAATTTTGTAGATGAAGAACATCAACGAAATTTACTCACCGCTTTTGCTGTGAGAGCAAATTTAAGTACCGCTGATGTCAAACGTTTAGAAGGTTTGATGAGAGCTTTTGTCGGAGATAGTTTATCAGTAACTTCAACTGATATTAATAAAACCAAAAATAGCTGGATTCAACGGTTCAATGTCGGAGATAAAATATATTGTGCAAATATTGATTGTAAAAAGGTAGTTAAGAATATGAATGTTAACTGTGTCTGCGGTTCGACTCGAGCTGAACGAGTAATCGTATCGTATGCTTCAGTAATACCACAGTTATTTGAAATTATAAAAAAGAATGAAGAAGTTTTTTTCGCTCAACGGTAATAATCAAAACGGCCTTTTTTAAACAATTGAACATTTACAGGGAAGAAACAGATAGAAGAGCAGATTTGTTGGATTACATGGAAATTAATGAAGATCCAACAATATTGAAATTGGATCTTATGCTGAATACAGATGGTGTTCAACCTAAATCCAATTCAAGGTAAACTTCTTTCTCTTTGTGAACCTGGTTTATGTTACTAATTTAGGAGACCTTTCCATCCCATTTTATTAATTATTAAAAATTTACCTGGCTTTCTTCGTTCATCAATGAAGAATATGCTAATTAGTGGTGTTATTATTGGGCAAAAATCCCCACATGAATGGATATGGAAAATTGCACTGGGAAAATTGAAGGATGAGTTAATCAAATTGAAATCTGGTGTAATTTATGTTACTGAAGCTGGTCGCAGAATTTTGGTTACAGCAAATATTTCTGACGTCATTTTAGATCAAATTGTAAAAATTTTCATTTTGTGTGAATATTAAATATAATAACATGTAGGCTGCTCAAATGGTTTATAATCTTAGTGGTCACAATCAATATGGCTTTGGATGTTCACATTGTGAAATTTTCCCATATTACGAAAATGGTATCCGATGGCCTATTTCTGCTGGACCCCCTCGAGATGAACAAAGTGGACTTGGAAACCCAATCGTTCCATCTGCTTTTGCAGAACTTGCTCCATTTTCGAAAATGCGTCTGGATGGATTGCACATCTTGGATGAAGGATTAATCAAGTCTTTGTTAAATTTTTTATTCAATAAAACAAAATTTATGCTTACAATTCGAAAAGAAATTGATCGATGCATGCTCCTTTATGGTAGTACATGTTTTTCACATACAAAAGGATTGGCATCTCTTAATGCTCATGAACTTCGACTTTTATTTGCAGTTTCAATTCCATTTTTAGCATGTAATTTATCGAAAATTGATCCTGTCTTACATTTTCAAGCTCAAATTTCTTATTTATTTTGGTTACTTTGCCGTTTAATATACAGCAAACATTTAACTAAACAAATGACAGAAGAAATTGCCCCAGTTTTTATTGAATTGGGCAAAATAATGGAGCAATCGTTTGGTACCGTATTCAAAACCATCAAAGCACATGTCAGTTTAAAAATCCGGTTTTTTTCCTTATTGAATATTTTTAGAAATTCTTTGTTCATGGAGGTAATGAACTTTTAAAACATGGTTCTCCAGCAGATTATTCAGCTGCTTGTTGTGAACAAGTTAACAGATTGTTAAAATTGTTATTCAATCCTTATAACACAAGGGGATTTGATCGATCATTGATTCAAAAGTATGTTACATTAACGTATTTACAAATATTTACTTTTTTTATCAGACATCTTCAAAATGTAATGTGTGATTCAAGAATGGAAGAAATGGTTAAGCGAATGAATTTGGATCCTTCAACTTATATTGAAATTTATGGGACACCATCTAAAAATAATTTTCCTCAATCAAAAACTTATGGAGAAACTTTGCTTCCGCTAATGTTACCTGATGACTTGGTATTTTATTCTTTTGCTTCCGCTGGCTTCACTCATAAATTTAATCCAAAAAAAGGATCTTGTGCTTATTTAAAATCAAATTTTAATGGAATTGGTGCATGTTATAAAGCTGTGATTGGAATAGAAAGACAGGGACAAAAATTTATTTTAGCTCAAAAACTTAAGACTTTTAATCCTTTATCTCCTGCAATTTTTCATCCCATGCTTCAACCAATTTGCAATATTTTAACAAAATGGCAAACTTTTTTCTTTCAATTTACTGAAGAAGGTACACCTGAATATACTTTGATCCCTTTTGTTAATATTATTTCTTTTGTGCTACATATTGAATTTAATAATTCCCGCATGCTTTTTGATATTTCAGAAAGATATAATAAAACTTAATTTAAAGCTGAAATACATGTTGTACGAATTTAAGAACTTTTAAACATTGCAACAACTTTTTTGCAAGTTTTCTTTGTGGACAAAATAAGTTTACCACTTTTATTACAACAAAAATTACTTATTACTGTCTTGAAAAACATATTATTTATCAATATTTATTAGTAATTTTGTATCAAAAATTATTTAAAGAGTTAAAAAAAATTAAACCGTTTTTTTTTACTGTTAGCAAAAAAAGCGCATGAAAAAAGAGTCTCTCTTTGGCTGTCTGCCGCGCCGGTGAAACTCTTTGTGTGTGCACGCATGAAAATGTATGTCTACCCGCAAATAGAATTTTTCGTCGGTTCATTTCCCCCTTTTGGGTTGTGTGGCGGGCTTCGAGCCTGCTCCGCCAAATTGTAAAAAATTTTGGATTCAATGCTTTTATGCATATTAGCTTTTATAGCTAATTTGCATATTTATGCTTTTTAGCTTTTTTAGCTAATCTGCATATTTAAATTTTGTTTATCAACTGATTTAATCAGCTGCTGGTAATTTAAAAAAGAACAAAAAAATTTTTCACTATTTGCGGCCAGTTTATCAAAAAATGGTCCCGACACGAAATTGCAAGTTATAACACTACATTAATCTAGCTACGTGTAGAGACAATTTGCGACTTTTTGTTTTTCTGTAATATTATAATGACCGCTTCCAGTTGCGCATTTATTTTTTATTTTATCTGACTCAGAAAAAAATTCTGCATCTAATAGGCATATTTTTGAATTCCGCCACTAACTGCCACGAAATTCGGCTGAAAAAATTACGGTAGTTTCATTTTTTCTTTGTCGATTATCTTTTTTATCAGCATTTAACCTAATAGTTTTTTTTATCAATTATTATTAATAAAAATTTTCTGCATTTTTTGATACCAAAATTATTTTTATTGCGCAACTTTGAAAAAACGGTGCACGTAGCTACATTAATCTCTCCGGAATCACTCGAACGAGTTATGGAGAAGAAAATGTCGTGTTATGGAGAACCCCTTTTTCCTGTGTATATTATCTTTTTTAAAAATCTTAAAACGAATGCAGGGTCATCTCTCATTTTTGTTAAACCCAAAAAACAAAATGGAACATTTGTCGATAGCCCTCACATTTTAATCTTTACTCCAACGCCTGATCGTTTTTTGTGATTTTTGTTTGATTTTTTATTATTTTTAACCCAAGGAATGTTCATTGTGTTTTTAAAAAAGAAATTTACTTATCCCATTCATCCCAAATATTTATTTACCCACGATAATACCTTAGCAACGCAACATTCTTTTTTAAATCTCCAGTTTTTTATACTTCCCTATTACTAACGCTTTTTTCTCTTTTTCTTTTCTATATAATCCTCTTGCAGTCACTTCATGAATATTCTATCCTGTTCATGTTTGATAAATGTGGCACTATTTCTTAGCTGCTTGTTAGCTATTGCTGCTAAAGACGCTGATGAATTTTGTCTCTCAGACGTGCGCGCTTTTTTTCTTTCCGTTTCTTTATATGTTTTTATACATTAATCATGTTTCAGGAGTGCCGCAAAATGTCTACAACTGAAAGAACTTTCATTGCTATTAAGCCAGATGGTGTACAACGTGGATTGGTATCAAAAATTATTGAACGTTTTGAAGTTCGCGGCTACAAACTTGTTGCAATGAAAATGGTATCTCCATCTCAAGAACATCTTGAAGTTCATTATCAAGATTTGAAAGAAAAACCTTTCTTTGGTGGACTTATCCAATACATGAAATCTGGACCAATTGTTGCAATGGTTTGGGAAGGTCTTGATGCTGTTAAACGTAAGGATATTTTATAGTTAAAGTAGTATAAATTTGATGTTTTGTTCGTTTTTCAGAAGGTCGTATTATGCTTGGTGCAACAAATCCTCTTGCATCTGCCCCTGGATCAATTCGTGGTGATTTCTGTATCCAAACTGGTCGCAATATCTGCCATGGTTCTGGTAAGGAGATTTTATTTATCTTTTAATTTTGAGATTTAATTATATATTTTTTAGATTCAGTTGAATCTGCAAATCGTGAAATCTCTCATTGGTTTAAACCTGATGAAATTTCTGATTACAAGCATAACGCTCATCCTCTCATTTATGAATAAACGTGTTATAAAGTATTTAGTCAACATTGAACTCTTCCTTGTGTTATGTTCTTTTTCTATGTTGTAACATTATTATTATTTTATTTTGTTGTTTAAGTAACAAATTAATAAATTTATGCTTTTTATATAATCTCTTTGCTTAAATCTGATACAAAATATATAGGAAAATTAATTCTAAACTGTAAATGGGAAAACTAAAAAAAGCATATGAAAAAAAAATTTTTATAAAAAAGAAGAAATACAGTAATTTTATTCTGGCGAAATATGAAGGGCGCGAAATTTGACCCGTTAAAAAGTAAACATGAGAAAAAAAAGAACGCTTTTTTGTCTGAAATAAAATTTTGGTTAAAAAAAATTACAAATTCTAATTTTACTGTAATTTTTGTTCATTCAAACATTTAATTGCTTTCTTTCAGTTTAGCCAACACTTTTGCCGTGATTAAAGTGAAAGCTGTAATAATATGCATGCCAGTGTTCAAGATGATGACTCCATTGGATTAAACATGAACACTGGGAATCGTGGAATTGAAGCTATTGTAAAAGCTTATGAAGATGGAACCGATGAAGTTAAAGATCTTCTTAAATATGAATGTGAAATGATTTTTGAATGCCGGTAATTGAATTTTTTGAACTTACTTTAGAGAAAACTAGATAAAAAGCGCATACTTTGGATGACATTTGATGGAATCACTCCAGAAGCGTCATTCATGCTTATGTAAAAGTATAAACTTTTTAAAACCGTTTATTTGCCTAAATAGAAATGCTTTAAAACAAACGCGAAGTTTTGAAGAAAACTTTTGACATAATTTTTGTATGAATAATCAATGTCAACCTATATGACATTACACTATGTTAAAATTAGAAATTTCTTCGTTCAAAATCTTTTAATATCCTCCGCTTTTGTTTTATTTATACTTAATACAAGTATTTACAGTGCTTTAAAACAAATTTAGCTACTGTAATGCTTTCTGTAAAAAATTCTGTTGAACTTTTATTGATTCACGTGTTAGATTAGAATTGCGCATTAAGTTGTCTTCCTCTTATTAGTTGTAGCATAAATTAATGATATTAAGCAAAAATATGTTGTAATAGGATGATTGAAACTGAATCCGAGGAAAAAAAAGATAGTAAAAGTTGGGTGGAAGCTTTGGGAAACTGATGGTGGTTGTATAGGATAATTTTAACCATTGTTGCTTCGAGTTAACCTTTTTTTGTTGTTTTTTAATATAAATTCAGTTTTGTTTAGGCTACTGGGAAGATTAGAATAGATTATTTCAGTTAGTTTAAGTCATTCAAAAGTTTGAACAGTATTGTTAGATCACTTGGAGAAGGGTCCGATGCTGTATGTTTAAGCATTTGTTCTACATTTGTTTTGCTTGCGCTTTACCTGAATTTGCTTTAATGCTGTTGTCTTAACATTTTAAAAGCTGCCTGATAAGTTTATAGTAATATTACATATATTGTACATGACATGAATCTTTTCATTGTAGTTTGCTTTCAATTTTTTTCCCTTGCGCAAAACCTTGCACCAGCTTTATCTTGTTTTTCTTTAAAGAAGTCTAATTTTACAGTTTTAGATTACTTTTCCTTCTAATTTACTCTATTTCAGATATTGCCGAAATCTTTATCGTTCAATTCCAAATTTTTTATCTCATAAACGACAAAATTGTAAAACTCTTTGTCGAACTGTTGAACCGAATACATTAATTTCAAAGCATTTGGAAGATTTTTCTTCGTTATTTGTTAATAATAAAGGTTAGTTTTTTTTAAAGCATGATATTTTTATTGATATTACTGTTACAGGTACACCACCAACATCAGTAAAAAAGAATGCTCCAAAAAGTAGCAGACATAACATTGTTGCAGCATTTCAGAAACGAATAACTACAACAACAATTTCCGATGATATGGTAAGGGATTTTCTTTAGCTTTAAATTTTTGTAACCTTATCTTTTTTAGAATCGTGTTGATTTGTATTCACTTCCAAGCATTTCTCGATATCAACCACAAACAACTTTTAAAGATGGTCAACAGGTTTGTGTTTTATTTTAATGTATCACATTTCTCAATACTATATAATTTTAGGTTATTGTTCGACAAAATCCTTTAATGGCAATTAAAGAGCATGAACCCGATGATAATGTATTGCTAATTATGCCAAATAATTCAAATGTTTCACAAAAATGTGGTGATATGCTTTTACGTCGGCGTAAAGCAATTGATGTTGAAGAAAAAGAAATGACTGGAAAAGAAGTACGATATCTTTAAACATTTTTAGTAAAATAAAATCACTTTTTAGTTAATTGTACTTGATTATATTCCAACTGATATCCGAAAGCATATTAATCCAGCAACATGTCAATGTTTATATGAAATTTGTGAAGCAAATACAAAACCATTTGAAAATCTTTTAGCTCTTGCTTATCATTTAACTGTAACACATAATCGTCCATTAAATGCTAAAGAAGTTTTACGTCTTCGAAAAGGCCGAGAAGGACAATATCTTTGCTTTTTATGTGGAACAACTCATGGAGGGTTTGTTTAATTGTTTACTGTATTACTGTACTAATTGTTTTTTTTTAGAACTGATAAAGTTAAAACACATATTCAAAAAGAGCATTCTGATATTCGTGAATTACATTTACAACAAAGACGCCAATTATTTGATACACAAAATAGCAAATCTCGTCGAAAATTGGATCCAGCAATTTATTTTGAAAAGATTCGGCATCGAAGCATTTCACCAAGTGAAAGTGAAATTGGACATGAAACAATTGAAGAATCAGCTGAATTGCCTGTAACTGAAAGCATGGAAATCGAAGAACAATCAAATGATTCGTTCCTTTCATCGAATGCTGATTCTCAATCAACTTCCGCAACAACTTTAGCAGCAATTAAAAATGGTGTTGCTTCAGCTGCAGCAAAAAAGAAATTCCCAATTAATAAAAAGAAGAAACGTGCTCGATTAACTGTAAGTTCTTTGATTGACTACATTATCCTTAAAAAATGTATTTTCAGATGAAACGTAAAAAACCTCAAATTTCATCATCTTCAAAGGTTCAAAAGGATTCTCCAACAGAGGAACAACCACCAAAATTGGAAAAACAAATTGTTGAAAATAATGAAGATGTTGAAATTGAAGAAGAAGAAGATGAAAAAGAGCCTGAATTTGAAGAATTGGAAGAAGAAGAAACTACAACATCTGAATCGCAAATTATTCCAGAATTGATTAGTCAAACAGATTCAATGTCTCCACGCCCGCCATCTCAAACACGATCACCATCAAATGAAAGTGAAAAGAAGAAAGGATTGGTTGCAACTCGATCAAAGCGAAAAAGAGTACCAAAAAAATTTTTTGAATTTGTTCAAAATGATCTCAAAAAAGGTCAACGAGGAAGTAAAGAACCTCCAAAGAAAAAGTCTCGTCCATCTGAACAAGAATTAATTACACCAAAGGTAGAAATTGTTGATAGTGATATGCCAATTCTTCAAAAAGAACCAATTAAATCAACAACAAAAAAGACTCCAATGCTTTCACTAAAACAATCAAAACGAAATGCTCGAAGTTCAACGGCTTCTCCGGTAAAAGCTTCTACTTCTTCAACTCCTTTAAAATCATCAACTTCAAAAATTCGCGAAGTTTTTAAAAGTGAATTTGATGCAGAAGATTGGGTAACACCAGATTCATCTTTTGCTGAAGGGCTTGAACCTGCAGCTGGTGCATCACCATCACCAAAAGTTATTTCAAAGAAAAAGTTACCGTATACTCCAAAGGCTGCTGCAGCGGCACGGGAAGGTGGTGGGTCATCGCGTCGAAAACAAAGATTAAATATTTCTGATGATCATGAAGGAAATATTCCAAAGCGTCTTGAATCAGAAGAAAAAGAAGAACGAACTTCAACAAAGCCAGTTGATTTATCAACCCTTCCAATAATCATGACACCAGAAGATGAGGAACTGTTTTATAAACCATTAAAACCATTGTTTAAAACGGGTGCCGATGGTATATTTATTTTAATTAATTAAGTTTTAAAAAAATTTTACAATAGTAATGTTATAGGAAATCATCAATGCTCAGAATGTGGACAAACATTTTTATCACAAAAAGTTTGTTTAAAGTTTTAAAAAATTTTTACAATAATAATTTTATAGGAAGGTCGTCGACATATGCTTACACATGTTCGTGCAGTTAGATTCCGTTGTGCGCTTTGTGATGTTGGAGC